>CM062296.1:822645662-822869101 GCA_031216915.1 Pictodentalium vernedei
CTGTTTATTCCCCTAATAATTAATATCTCTGCATTCAAGATTATGGATGACAAAATTAATGCAGAGTTTTCTGTTAATAATCATAGAAAAAAACAAGCATTGTTTTCTACCCTAATTGTGAAATTGAAGAGACAACCAAAGGATTGGGGAAAGTGGACAGATTCTCAGGAGTTAATATCTCCTTACATTTATTGATACCTGAAAGTATATAAAGCCTGTCAGTTCATCATTTTTACATTTTTTTATGTCAACGAAGCCATCACGCCGCAACCGGAGACACCTGCAGAGTACCTGAACCTTTTCCCCCCCTTCAACACACCTAGACATGTGAAAATTAACCATATACAGTCACTGGGGGGTCGAAAGGGCTTGTTCCCCCAAAATCGTCCCTGCGCGCCTTTGGCATGTGAAACCATTCTCATCTGTCCGTCATTTTACATTTACGGCATCCTATCTCCCAGAAGGCTTGATGGATGACTCCCAGTTTTTCAAAACTAAACTGTTGGAGCTTTCTTCACTCCTTTTTTGTAACAGCTATGGCCATACACCAGGGCCGCCACCAAACCGGCGTTGCCATATCGAATGGCATCCAAAGCACGCAGGTTCTCTTGGTTACTCATAGCAAACACATGCAATGTTTCTGCCAATGGACCTTCCGGTGTTACCCCGGAGGGTCCATTGGCTGAAACATTGCTTGTGCACAGGCCATATGTACAGAATTTGATAGCTTTTCTTGGGCCATAAACGCGTACATTAACGCGCATATCAACGTGCTATTTGTGCGCATTTCATGACAGGACTTCTAGTTTTAACTGTACCTGAAGCATTTTTGGCCACAAGTTGTTCTCCAGAAAATATTTTATTATCAGTTCTGGCAGGGTCTGGTACAAATACAGTTAAAAAACTAGAAGTCCTGTCACGAATAGTGCGCTTATCTAGGCTTAATTGCGCGTTGGAATTGCGCGCAATTGCCATATTGAATGGCATCCAAAGCACGGACAGGTTCTCCTGGTTACTTATAGCAAACACATGTAATGTTTCTGCCAATGGGACCCTCCGGGTTACCCGGAGGGTCCATTGGCTGAAACATTGCTTGTGCACAGGCCATATGTACAGAATTTGATAGCTTTATTTTGGGCCATAACGCACACATTAACGCGCATATCAATGTGCTTTTTCTGCGCATTTCATGACAGGACTTCTAGTTTTTAAACTGTACAGAGGCAGACTTCCAGGAACCATTGACACCTGAGTTGATTGCATATATTTTTGGTGTTCTTTGCATCATAACCTTGATTTTGAAGTATAATTTGTGTATATTTAATCTGAATTTATGGCATATCAGCAGAGCTGTCTGGTTATGAAATTTCGGGTGGGTCTGGGTTGTAATGAAAAAGTCGGTCTCAGTTTCGGTTTTTTATTTGAAAATCAGCAAAGAATTTAAAATAACAAGGAAAAAATGAACATACAGTACGTGGAGAGAGTGAGAGTGTATTATCACTAAATCACCCCGCAGAGTGGAGATTCCACCCGAAGCAATAATTGCAAATTTGTTACAAAGGAATAACCAAGCACCAGCAAAGTTTTTAGCCAATGGACCATTGGCTGAAACATTGCTTGTGTTTTTTGTCGATATGTACAAAATTTGAAAGTTATAGCTTGGGGTGATAACTCCACTCTGCGGGTGATTTATTTACAATCCACTCTCCACGTACTTTAATATCAAAACCTAATCAATCAAACAGTAGTCCGAGAGTAGTGCTTGAATAAAAAAAAAAAAAAACAAGAGGCCCCCCAAGAAGCCTCTATCACTCACCCGGACAAAAGAATTACAGTTCTAAAACTAGAAGTCCTGTCACGAAATGCGCACAAAATCGCACGCTGATATGCTGCGGTTAATGTGCGCGTTATGACCCAATTAAATAAATCATATTCTGTACATATCGCTCTGGGCACAGGCAATGTTTCCAGCCAATGGACCTCCGGGAGGTAACCGGAGGGTCCATTGGCAGAGAAACATTGCATGTGTTTGCTATGAGTGACCAAGAGAACCTGTCGTGCTTTGGATGCCATTCGATATGGGCAATTGCGCCACAATTCCAACGCGCAATATTAAGCCTAGATAAGTGCACTATTCGTTGACAGGACTTCTAGTTTTAAACTGTATTTTGGATCACATTCAGTTAGTCATGGTTTACCAACACCACAGAGGAATGAAGTCATGAAATTATTCATAATTCTAGTGTCCATGTCAAGAAAGATTATTATCCTGGGTCTTCCTGACTGCTTCCAATTCTATCAGCTATAGGGCTAGCACTGCCAAATTTCCAAGGGTTATTATGTCACTGCCCCCCCCCCCCCCCCCCCCCCCCCCCCCCCCCCCCCCCCCCCAATCAAACAGAGCACAAATATTAACCCAGGGACTCAATTTGAACAAACTTAAATCTGCCCCCCCCCCTCACTTGTATACCAAATATCAAAAAATATTCTAACTGATGGTTCTAGAGAAGAGTTTAAAAGAAATTCTTTCATATTGTTTTTTTTTTTTCTCCGCTTAATTGCCCCCCTGGGGGTGGGGAGTGGGGTTGGTGGTCATAGGGGTATTATTTTGGGGGGGGTTGCATAAATCACTCTGAATCTTTCAAACATATTTTGCAGCCAAACATTTTGTTACATCTAACTGCTTCCCCCCCCCCCCCCCCCCAACTCTGACAAGGAAGGGAGGGGAACGACATAGGGTAAATACATTTTTTTGCATTAAAAACACTCTTATTCATCTAGGAACTCGATTTTGAAAAGAATCGAAACATTTTTTTCAGAATTTTTGGGTCCAAAATTTCCAAGTCGGAACGGGACCCCAAAATTTTCAAGCTATAAAAAACAAAAAAAATTCGTAGAAAATTGAACAAAACGCATAAAAAATCCAAAAAAAAAAATCCTGAATTTTGGTTCAAAATTTTCGGCGTCCAAACCGGACCCAAAATTTTGAGGCTAAAATGTTGGGGTTTTTTTTCGTCCAAAAATGTGAACAAAACGCATTAAAAACATGGGAAAAAAAATTCCCAAATTTTTGTCCAAAATTTCCAAGTCTGAACCGGTGTATCAGGGTGTCTCCCCCCCCACCTGTGTATCTTCCCCCCATCCACACACAACACAGACAAACTTAACATTTTTTAAGCTGAATAGCATTATTCAGAAGAAAAAAAAGTCAAATAGTAACTACTTGGTATAAGCAGGGAGCTCGGAATGGAAGTAAGAAAATGAATATTAAGTTAACCTCTCATCTCTACCCAAGATTATTATTTTTTCAAACCTAAAGACATTAGTATCAGAATGCAGGGCAACACTATAACTCTTTAATGAGTGTAAATAAGATGAGAGTATTGTTATCTTGCCACTACTCACTGATTCAGATTATTGGTTTCAGCGATATTTGAATGACAATATTAATACAGGGTTTTTCCAGTTATTAATTACTGAAAATAAAAGTACTGTTATTCCCTAATAATTAATATCTCTGCATTCAAGATTATGGATGACAAAATTAATGCAGAGTTTTCTGTTAATAATCATAGAAAAAACAAGCATTGTTTTCTACCCTAATTGTGAAATTGAAGAGGACAACCAAAGATTGGGGAAAGTGACAGATTCTCAGGAGTTAATATCTCTTACATTTATTGATACCTGAAAGTATATAAAGCCTGTCAGTTCATCATTTTTACATTTTTTATGTCAACGAAGCCATCACGCCGCAACCGGAGACACCTGCAGAGTACCTGAACCTTTTCCCCCTTCAACACACCTAGACATGTGAAAATTAACCATATACAGTCACTGAGGGTCGAAAGGGCTTGTTCCCCAAAATCGTCCCTTGCGCGCCTTTGGCATGTGAAACCATTCTCATCTGTCCGTCATTTTACATTTACGGCATCCTATCTCCCAGAAGGCTTGATGGATGACTCCCAGTTTTTCAAAACTAAACTGTTGGAGCTTTCTTCACTCCTTTTTTGTAACAGCTATGGCCATACACCAGGGCCGCCACCTAACCGGCGTTGCTGTTTGGTTTTCTTTTCTCTTCTTCCCTTAAATTTGCCATCGCACAACATTACATTCTGGCCTGCCACCATGGTGGGACTCAAACCTCTACCATCGCCAAGCTGGAACCGAATAGAGCCCCACTCTCTAATACTCTTAATGCCGTTGAGGGATTGATTATTGACAATCTATCAATTTTTTTTTCCCCTCCCAATCACCCTGTCATCTGTTCCCCCAGAAGGCAGACCAGATGGCCAATACCCAGCATCCACTCTCCCTTGTGGGCTGATGGATGACTCCCAGCTTTCAAAAACACATATTGGTGGATTTTTTCCTTTTTGTAACCTTTAACTGGTAGAGTGCTAAATTATTTTTGGTCCTTTAAAATGCCTCCGTGCATTTTTGCCTTGTTATAATTTATGGGAGAGTGCCAGTAGGCACTCTCCCATGAATTGTAACAAGGCAAATCCTAACAGATAAAATAATATCACTTCAAAGATAATATGAAGCACATCCTCAGAATATGAAGCCTTTAAATTGCAGTACCGGCACTGAAGAATAAAGCCCAAATATGGGCTTCCAGCACTCTACCAGTTAAGGATAATATGCTGGGGCTGCTCCCAAACCAGCGATTGTTTGGGTTTATTTTTCTTTTTTCTAAAATAACCACCCAAACTGCGGTTTCAGTATTATCATAAAATTTGCCCACTTCTTTTAGCAAACACGGAGCAGAACTCTTGTAATTATGCAAATTCCTAGCCATTTGCCAGTTCGAGGATCGCAGGGATCTCAAACCACTAGCCCCACACAGTCCCTGCGCGCCTTCGGTGCCTTCGGGTGCGCAAAAAAACATTTGATCCATTTTTGCAGACTCTTTTGAATAAACATGGCAAACATTTCACCAAGGCAGTCAACAACTAAGAAGTTTTTTGAAAATCTGATGATATTTTAACATTTTTTTATTGGAACAATTAATATTTATGACAGTTTGAGTCGGTCAGTGGGTCGTGTGATGAAAAAACTCATCAAAGACATTTTGAAAATGGAAACAGTAAAGGAAGAGTTTCCCCCCACTCTGTATCTTCCACTGAGTGTCATAAACAAGGAGGCCCCACGGGGCCTGAAGCGCTCATCGTTGTACAGAACACAATTTAAACAGAGTCCAAGAATGAGTCTACATTAAGCAAGCCATCTCCATAGGCTTGATTCCCTCAGGAGTGACAAAAATAATCTGGACATCATGCCTTTTCTTCAGTTGATCATAAGTAAAATGTAGAGCTCCCCTATGAAGCCCCTTGATATAACCTATGTGGATTAATCTTAGTACCTCTAGAGGGTACTGAATACAAAATTTTTAATTCTTCAGCAAAATAGCCAATTCCGGCTCCCATAGAGAGCCCCAAATATTAACCCAGGCTCTTGATTTGAACACAGTTAAATCTGACTTCCCTAGAGATGTTGTGTACTGAATTTGAAAGCATTCTGACTGTTGGATCTGAAGAAGAGAAATTGTAAAGAATTTCTTCGAACTGCACTAAGTTCAAATTTGGGCTACCATAGCGAGCCCAAATATTGACCTGTGGATCCGATTTGAACAAACTTGAATCTGACCCCCCTATAGTTGTTGTATACCAAATGTGAAAGCATTCTGACAAGTGAATCTGAAGAAGAAGATTTTTGAAGAAATTCCCTCATATTGTACTAAGTTAAATTTCATGTTCCCATATGGAGCCCAAATATTAACCTAGGCACTCGAATTGAACAACCTGGAATCTCACCCCCCTAGAGATGTTGTATACCAAATATAAAAGCATTCCGACTGGTGGATCTGAAGAAGAAGATTTTTAAAGAAATTTTCTCATATTGCACTAAGTAAAAATTTGGGCTACCCATAGTGAGCCCAAATATATACCTAGGGATTTGATTTGAACAGACTTGAATCTGACCTCCATAGAGATGTTGCATACCAAATATCAAAGTAATTCTGACTGATGGATCTGAAGAAGAAGATTTTTTTAAATTACCCTCCATATTGAACAAAGATAAAATTTGGGCTTCCGTAGGAAGCCCAAATATTAACCTAGGGACTTGGTTTGAACAATCTAGAATCTGACCCTCATAACAAATGATGTATACCAAATATTAAAAGATTCTGACTGGTGGTTCTGAAGAAGAAGATTTTTAAAGAATATTCCCCATATTACCCTATGTTAAAACTTCGGGCTCCTGTAGAGAGGCCCAAATAAGAACCAATGAGCTTTATTTCAACAAACTTTTATCTGACCCCCCCTATGAATGCTGTATACCAAATATCAAAAGATTCTGATGATTGGTTCTGGAGAAAAAGATTTTTTAAAATTTTTGCAAATATGCTGACTCAGCATTTTTTCGATGCCCATTACAGAACACCCTAACATAACCGATGGCAATTTTTTTTTACCATTCAATTCTACTGGTCATAAGGATACTTACATACCAAATAAAAGCTCTCTATTCCGTGGGGTTTGGGAAAGATGGGCATTTGAAAATATTTCTATTTTTTAGCTCCCAGGGTTCCCATGGGGATGCGGGAATTTTTTTTTTTGCGATGGGTCAAGTACAGTTAAAACTAGATGTCCTGTCACCAATAGTGCGCTTATCTAGGCTTAATTGCGCATTGGAATTGCGCGCAATTTCCATATCGAATGGCATCCAAAGGCACGTCAGGTTCTCCTGGTTACTCATAGCAAACACATGCAATGTTTCTGCCAATGGACCTCCGGGTTACCCGGAGGTCCATTGGCTGAAACATTGCTTGTGCACTGGCTATATGTACAGAATGTGATAGCTTTACTTGGGCCATAACGCGCACATTAACGCGCATATCGACGTGCTATTTGTGCGCATTTCATGACAGGACTTTTAGTTTCAACTGTACTTATGACCCAATACTACCACAAACCAAATTTGGTTCATACCAGACCATCGGTTCAGAAAATAGAAATTTTGGGCGGGGCCAAAAATCTTACCCCTCCTATTGCAAAGCCAAATATTACTTCACGAACTTCGTTTGAACAAACTAGATTCTACACCTCATATGGAAGCTCCATAGCAAATATCAAGTCATTGTACACATTGGTTCTTGAGAAGAAGATTTTTAAAATATTTTGGAGCATTTTCCCCCACTCCCTCCCTATGGGGATGGGCATGCTGAGTTGAACAAAAATGAAATGCCCCTTTGGGACCATCACTCACACAAACTTTCACTTGAATTGGCCCAGTGGCTTTGGAGGAGAAGACCAAAACATGGTGTTGACGAACGATGGACGACAGACGCGAAGCGATGAGATTAGCTCAGCTTGACTTTGTCAAGATGAGCTAAAAATAATAAATGTGGTTAGGGTACTCAAGTCTATGAATTCCCACTCAGCGCCCTATATCAACACATGCCTGATGTTATCCATGTTGAAAAAAGATTGGGGGGGGGGGGGGGGGGGGGTAAGATAGCCAGGGTAGGGGGGGGGGAAGATACAAGGGGTAAAGAAACTGTTGTAACAGGGTATCCTCCCCGTGGGTGTCTTCTCTTGTGGGAGGGGGGGGGGGGGAGATGCACTAGGGTATCTTCCCCTCCACTCTTTATCTTCCACTGAATGTCATAAAAAATAATAAATGTAGTTAGGGTACTCAAATCTAGGGGACCCTCCCCCCATCACCCTATATCAACACTAAGGTATCTTCCATTGAATGTCATAAAAATAATAAATGTGGCTAGGTCACTCAAATCCAAAAAAAATTAGAGGGGGGGGGGGGGGATACCCAGGGTGGGGTGGGTGGGAGATGCACTAGTGTATCTTCCCCCGGGAGGAAGATAAACAGGGGGGGCGGGGGGGGGGGGGGGGAGATACCGTGGGACACCAGACCCAAAATTTTCAGGCTACAACTTTTTTTTTTCGTCTCAAAATTTAACAAAATGCATAAAAAACGATATATAATTTTTTTCACATTTTGGTCCAAAATTTACAAGTCCGAACCAGACCCAAAATTTTTAACCCAGGGACCCGATTTGAACAAACCTGAATCTGACATGACCCCCCCCCCCCTAGAGATGATGCAAATGTTAAAGGATTCTGACTGGTGGATCTGAAGAAGATTTTTAAAGAATTTTCCTCATATTGCACTAAGTTAAATATTAACCGAGGAACTCAATTTGAACAAACCTGAATCTGATCCCCCTACAGATGCTGTATACCAAACATGAAAGGATTCTGATTGGTGCATCTGAAGAAGATTTTTAAAGAATTTTCCTCATATTGCACTAAGTTAAATATTAACCGAGGAACTCAATTTGAACAAACCTGAATCTGATCCCCCTACAGATGCTGTATACCAAACATGGAAAGGATTCTGATTGGTGGATCTGAAGAAGATTTTTTAAGAAATTTCCTCAAATTACACAAAGTTAAACTTTGGGCTCCAATAGAGAGCCCAATTATTAACCCAGGGACTCGATTTGAACAAACTTGAATCTGACCCCCCCCCCGTCCCTACAGATGTTGTATACCAAACATGAAAGGATTCTGACTGGTGGATCTGAAGTTGAAGATTTTTAAAGAATATTCCACATATTGCACTAAGTGTTATTATAGTTAAAATCAAGCTCCAACAGAGAGCCCGAAACTTAACCCAGGCAATCAATTTGAACAAACTTGAATCTGACCCCTCTAGAGATATTGAAAAACAAATATGAAAAGATTCTGACTGGTGGATCTGAAGAAGATTTTTTTGAATTTTTGAAAAAATTTATGGGTGCTATCAGAGTTATGTACCTTGTGGTGCCCCCTGTGGGCGTGGCAACTTCACTTGAACAAACTTGAATTGACATATGATAGCGAACATGCACACCAAATTTGGTTCAATTTGGTCCAGGAGTTTGTGAGGAAGCGTCAATAATGTAAAGTTTATGCCGGACAGACAACGACGAACGACGGACGGAAAGTGATTAGTAAAGCTTCACTCAGGTGAGCTAAAAAATATCCCTTAAATTAGGCTAAAAATAAACAAAACTTCATAAATGATACGACCGACCAAGTGTATTGGAAGAAAGTTTACTCAATAATAAACTATTCAGAAAATACATTTGCTGGTGTCATAATGTAAACATAATATTTCTGGGAATTGTGAAACAAGACAGCCAAAGGAAACTGAAACCAGATTATTAAAACAGACTTAATTCCAGGAACTGTTGCAATGATAACAGGAAACAGAATTGTTATGTGCTTTTTTAACCTTTTACCCAACGAATCAACCGCATCCGCCCACGTAATATGCAAATTCTGCAGCTGATAAAGTATGATTTTTCAAAATATTTCAACAAAACCATATCATGTGACCCCTCATTGGAACGAGCTTGTCAGGCTCGTTCCGAGGGGCCACATGATATGGTTTTGTTGAAATTTTTTGAATAATTTAAAAAAATAATATTTAAAATAATAAATTTTGATATCGTCTGGGTTGGGTAAAGGGTTAAAAATAAACAACTAGGATTACCAGAGTGACAATCATCTTGCTTATTGTGCTGAGCTTGAACTTGGTAACATAAACTAATCTTTGGTACTGTAGAATAAACTCATTGAGCTTTATCAAAAAAGGTGTAATACAGTTAAAACTAGAAGTCCTGTCACGAATAGTGCTCTTATCTAGGGCATTCTAGGCTTAATTGCGCGTTGGAATTGCGCGCAATTGCTATATCGAATGGCATCCAAAGCACGGCAGGTTCTCTTGGTTACTCATAGCAAACACATGCAATGTTTCTGCCAGTGGACCTCCGGGTTACCCGGAGGTCCATTGGCTGAAACATTGCTTGTGCACAGGCCATATGTACAGAATTTGATAGCTTTACTTGGGCCATAACGCATACATTAACGCGCATATCAACGTGCTATTTGTGCGCATTTCATGACAGGACTTCTAGTTTTAACTGTAGATCAAATTCTTATACATATATGCGGTATTTAATGTACTGAGCCCATATAGGCCTAATGTATAAATAAAAGACTGAAAGTTAAGCCTGTTCAAACCATAATATGGTCTGGAGGACAAAAATCCAATGCAGTTCTTTATCACTCCTGATCTGTGTATTTTAATCAATATCAGGGGCACTCTGAAGTACGTCAATAAATCGGAACTCCAAACTATCGGACGATTGGTCCAGTTCATTAAGGTGTTTGGTGATGGGTTCATTACTGTTTTCCCTAAAATGTTCTAAGATTTGAACATGTGATACAGTTAAAACTAGAAGTCCTGTCACGAATAGTGCACTTATCTAGGCTTAATTGCCCGTTTGAATTGCACGCAATTGCCATATCGAATGGCATCCAAAGCATGGCAGGTTCTCCTGGTTACTCATAGCAAACACAGGTAATGTTTCTGCCAATGGACCTCCGGGTTACCCGGAGGTCCATTGGCTGAAACATTGCTTGTGCACAGGCCATATGTACAGAATTGGATAGCCTTACTATTGTCATAACGCATACATGTAGATTAACACGCAGATCGACGTGCTATTTGTGTGCATTTCATGACAGGACTTCTAGTTTTAACTGTATGTGGTCTTGAATATACTACTCTTTTGGATTTGACTTCTGACATCGGCACCCACCATCAGCTGATGGTGCAGTCAACTGATCGGCAAGCAGATGATGGTTGCAAATCCTTTTCGGTTAATCACTAGACATCCCTGCCCACTAGACCTGAAACGGTTAAAGGGTTTTTCTTGATCAATTAATCGCATGGATTAACCTCGGTTAACCAAATAATCAGTTGTCCCGATAGATCACTGAATAGCTGCCGTGCTGTTGATGATTTACAGTGTTAATAATGTCCCATTTTCTGGCTATTGATACAGTGTAAAGTTCATGTGAGTGAACAAGTACATCAGCACACAATTTGCATGCTGTATTCTATTCCGTATCACACAGGAATCTTAATAATATGAAAGAGAAACTTTGTTCATGGTTTAAGATTCACCCATGTGGCATGCGCAGAAACAAAAGAGCAATTAATGTGCATAGTCCCAGGTAAGTATATTGCAGAATACCTTCGATTTTTAGGCATGCACAATTGTCCTTGCAGCCTTGCACCTGCACCGGGCCCTAGGAAACAATGTGCAGCGTGATGCGCTCTGAAAACGGGAAAGGTTATGGTTAAAAAAAGGTTTTATGCTGCAATAAGAGCTACATATGCCTAAGGGAAAAAATTTCATGAACAGAAAATAATACATAAATGCATTTAAGGACTACACTGTAACGTAGATTTTATTACTTCAATCGTTTGGGATAACGTACAGTGTAACCAAACAGATAATTCACTAACACAGGGTTTCCGCTAGACCGGCAGCAGGTCCGTCGACCGGACCCATTCCCCCCGCCGATCATACTATGATCAGTCAGAAAAGCTGGTGGTTAAAAAGTCGAGTACAATGCTGTATCGTAACGACAATCGGGATCCTTTGTTTCCACATAATATAGGCATAATTATGTTGTATACTATGCCTACTATTACTGACGACAACCTGATACCTTATACAGTTAAAACTAGAAGTCCTGTCATGAAATGCGCACAAATAGCATGTTGATATGCGCGTTAATGTACGTGTTAAGGCCCAAGTAAAGCTATCAAATTCTGTACATATGGCCTGTGCACAAGCAATGTTTCAGCCAATGGACCTCCAGGTAACCTGGAGGTCCATTGGCAGAAACATTGCATGTGTTTGCTATGAGTAACCAAGAGAACCTGCCGTGCTCTGGATGCCATTCGATATGGCAATTGTGCGCAATTCCAACGCGCAATTAAGCCTAGATAAGCGCACTATTCGTGACAGGACTTCTAGTTTTAGCTGTAACCCCCAGACGAGAGGGGGAAACAAAGTTCAAATCCTAAACGTCGCCTATAAAATTTCGGACTCAAATTGTCGTGTTTGGTCCGAAATCACTGGCTTTTATTTTGAGCGATAAATGATGTACTTGTTTTGGAAGCTGTCACTTGTTTCAAATGAGTGTGCAGGCTCCTGTCAGTGGTTGTCTGAAACACGCCCACAACATATAGTTTTCACAGTGGTTCAATATCATCAGAAAGATACTGATTGAACACTGCCACTTTCGAGCAGTGCACAATTCATTGTGAAAGAACACTGCCACTTTCGAGCGTGCAGTGCCGTGCACAACTCATTGTGAAAAGTTAAAAAATTTATAGTAATTTATATATTTTTTATACTTACCAATGACCCAGACATAGCTGGTGCTAACTCTTAAAATATAGGGCCAAACACAAATTTTGCCCCCCAATCCCCAAAATTTGCATCTAAAACCAAAGAAAACATGTCCTGAATGGCCCTCCACACTTCACCTCTACTGCGCATGCGCAGTGTCAAGGACGTTCCGAAATTGGCGCCATTAATCATTCTAATAACCAGTGCCTGGTAAGCACTATGTACTCAGCGGGGAGGTAAGAGTTCCAAACTCCTGGGAGGGCCATCCCCGTCTGGGTCATTGGTAAGTATAAAAAATATATAAATTACTATAAATTTTTTAACATTTTTATACTGTACCAATGACCCAGACATAGCTGAATAGTAAAAAGGCTGGAGGGCCAAGGACATAGAGCAAGATGGAATACGCTCAATAATATAAAATAGAGTCATCCCCTCTAGGGAAAAAGAAGTAATAGGCCTTACATGTATCTTTCTTATTTATGATAAATTAGAAAGATACAACACCTTCCAAAATTGAGCATCATACATCCATGTACTCTATTAATATCTAGTATAATCCTTATACTAATAATTTTTAAAGTAAGCCAATAAATAAAGTAAGTCTAGAGAATAGAGACTCTTTATACTCCTTAAAAGTGTCTGAGGATTGCATAATCATGTCCGTTGACACGTGCTATATTCAAAAGCTATACTTTAAAAACTAAGACTTGAATGAATTTTTAAAACATAAACTTCTCACTAAACAACCATCCCAATAACAGCTCAGAATTACTAACTCCGGAGGAGGTATCCCCTTGTTTTCATAGTAAAACAGGTGAACCAAGGGAACACCCTCCCCCACCCCCCCCCCCCCCTTTTTCTTGCCCTGGGTCAAATAGCCCAGAGCGAAGAGGGCAGCAGAACGGAGTCACTGCCGAAACAGACAGCCTACCTAGCTATAGTAGCAACTGTTAAGTGAATGACATTCTGAGCAGTAGATAATAGACCTAACAATAGAGGCCTCCAGAAATGGACTCAATATTACTGAGATAAAAAATTCATGAATGTGGATGGCTGAGCGCAATGAGCAGCCTTCAAAAATCTATAATAGTGACACTATTAATGTAAGCCCAAGATGTAGAAGAACTCTTACTTCATGAGCCGAAATCTCAAACACAACTGCTGAGTCAAAGATATACCATAAGCAGTATCGATAGTTAATTGAATCCATTAGCAATAGAATGGAGCGTAACGTCCTTCTAATAGGCATCAAAGACAGAAGAAGTTTACGCCCGTAGTAATAAACAGATATCTGTTTATAAATACATAAACTCTAACCGGACAGAGTAAAGGCCAATGCCCGTACGAAGACGGAAGGACCTTAATAACAATAGGTTCCGGATATTAGGAGCCTAACTCTTATGCAAAAATCCAACCTAAATAGTAAAGGAAGTAGTGATTCCGAAACTACGAAAGTGAAAATCATCCACCGATAGTGCATGAAGCTCACTGACTCTTCAGTAAAAGAGAAGCCAACAGAATTACTGTCTAAAAGGTCAGAATTTGAAAACTACTGTTTCCAGAGGCTCAAATGATTACTTAGCTAAATAAGAACTGAAGTTAAATTCCATATAGGAATTTAATCTAATGATTCTAAGTCTATTTATCAAAAAGTTACTAACTGACTTAGATAAAGAGACATAAGACTCAATTGTAAACTATCATAGAGTGCATAGGTATGAGGTAACATAAACCTATAACCTTAATAATAACAGGCTGCAGTAGATCTTGTCAAACAAGTATACTAAAAAGTTGCAATGAGTAGTATGGAGGGATCAACAATATGAACATAATGATCCCTACACCAACGACGGAAGAGCCTCCACTTTAGCCGCATAGAATAGCGAAGAAGAGGATCTCCTATAGTAAGAAATCGCGCCCAAAGCTCATCCAGTACAATGCTTACAATGCAATACGGACCACACAACGGAATACGTGAAGGTTGCGACCTTGCGGGTTGTGATAAAGATGACACGATTTTACCCAGCGAAAAAAGATCCTCTCATTAAGGAAGATTTCGCGTTAAGTCCCACAGTAGACATCAGAGTAAATTTACCCATGGTCTCTGTGAAGACAGAGATGCTATCAACAGAAATGTATTGTGGTTGTTTATCTTAGCAATACCTGCTGAAACAACAGCGCCGGAGGATATGCATATCCTATCATTCCGTCCTATTAGATCAATAGAGCGTTAACAACATTAGCTCAGAGATCCGGACAAGCAAACACATACGTCTGCAATTGATTAGCAAGCTGTGTCGTAAATAAATTATCATTGGGCACTCCCATTGATAGCAAATCTGATTGAATACTTGTTTGTTGAGAGTCCATTCTGACGGCAACAAGCGACTCATAAGTGAACGGGAGTCCGGTAAAACAATCAGACGACCCGGAATATGACGGACCGAAACAGAACTTGGTGTACTATAACAAACAGGATTCTTTCCATTAAACTGAATAACGGAAACGAATGAGTGCCTCCCTGGTTCCAGAGATACGCCACTACTGTCGAATTAACGGACAGGATTTGGACATGCGTTTCGGATTAATGTTCATCCAATGACATAAAGCAAGCCTAAAAAACATTATTCCGCGGAAGATAAGTGCTTGCTTAGAGACTGCAGAACCCAAAGACCCTGGCACTTCGAATCCGTTGGGATCAATATTATATCCCAACCTGTTTGACTGGCCACCGTCATAATTATAACACTCGGATCCGGCAACTGCAGTGGCACTCTCTGAGTCAACCACCGAATGTTTGCCCCAGTCTGAATCTCTTGCAACACTAGATTGACAAGAGAACGTGTAAATCGAGCAATTCATGGATTGCTGAAAAGTTGCCGTCGAAGAGAAGCTTCTCCGAGAACGAAGCGACTCTGAGAGAGTTCTTCACCTTACTATCCACGCGCGTGGATGTAGTTAGGGCTGCGTCACGTCTAACCAACTCCAATCAGCCACTGAAGGGCGGAGTTATACGTGAACAAACTACTGCCCTCAAAAGAAATCACATTGAGGATAATATCCCGTAATTCTTTTCTTGAAGACGTAATGATAACGCCTCAGTAAGGTGGATTACGTATGATAAAGCGTCTAAGTTAAGTCTGCTAGACATCATTGTCGTTTCCAACATTGTGGTTGGAAAAGACATAGACGGCGAAAAAGAATATTTCCAGTCTTTAACCACGCCGTCCAGACGCATATGAACTCTCGGTATGCCCTGCTCTGCCAAAATAAATTATTCGTATAAATGATAAAAAGGCAGAAATGAGCATTGCGGACAAGAAACTAAACTATCATGCTTCATAGCAGGCTTATATGCATATATAGCGTCGATAAATAATACACATGTTCTAATGACAATATTGGACTGTGTCGGTAAGTCAGGGACAATGTCCCTGAACCAATCCAAAATTCCGTGTCCAATGACGCTATAAGTCTCTTATCCAACATCGCAGCAATGTAGTCCGAAATAACAATCACTGGAAGATAATGCCAGAAGATATGAATGGCAGCTTCCGATGCTACAAAAGGGAAAACTCGAAATCTTTCGAATCCCTTTCGCCATCCTGTCGGAGCCTATAAAGCGTTCGGTCGTCCGTACCTGATGCAACCGCGGACCGCACCGACCCAGCGCCGTCAGATAATTCCTGATTCGACTAAGAAACTGTCGATTGCTGGGATGCTGCGAAAAAACTGTGCTAACTCGGATAGCACGTCCGTCACTGAGGCCTGTGGAGAAGCGGTCCTACAATGCATTGCCGCTAGAAGCTCCGTGATCGTTACCCCGTGCATACTACTAATATGCGAGCGAACGGAGTGTATAGGCCTCGTGTCCCTTGGCTACCGGATGGCGTGACCTATTCGCCGTGGAATCACTGAATGACGAAACTGATCGGATACTCGAGGTCACGTAGCCAATGTGCGGTCGTGTGCCCTGCTGTGAGGATGAGGAAGCATTATCGACAGTCTCTCGGACTGTCAATATAACGGAGCGTCCCGACCAACAGACATATGCTCCGAATGTAAAATATCTGAACCACAACATGCGGTCCCCTATGTTGTTGGACGAGAGAGGGACCTCTCTCGCTCACAGCCCGGACGGACCTGTCCTCAATCCGCCGTCACTGGGTGAGTACTAAAGTAATTATAGTGCTCGCATCACCCAAATCTCTTTCCTAGACCGCAACAGACGAACCCGGCAGCCGAACCATTCGATGAATGTACGCTACACCGGGTGAACTAGCGAATGTCACTCCGTCGATCCTACAAGGGACCTCTTAGGCTATAGGCATATTCCATGAGCACTTATTGCCACTAGCTCTTCATTAACTATGACGACAGAGGCACACTTTTGAAAGACATCTCCGTAACTTTGCGAACAAGAAACCAGAAATGCTTGGTAATAGCAAGCATATAATAATGAACAAGAAACCAGAAATGCTTGGTAATAGCAAGCATATAATAATAATATAGATAGCGTCGTTCAATAATTCGAAAGTTTGTGTGACATTATTGGACTATGTCGGAACTGAGGGACGATGTCCCTGAACCGAACCAAAAATTTCTAAGTCCACCGACGCTATCAGTTTCTTATCCGGCATCGCAGCATTCTGGTCCGACGAAAGAAGCTGTAGAAGATCAAGTCAGATGACATACACAACAGCGTATGTTGTTCCAAAAGGGAAAGCTCGAAATCCTCCGACTCCCTTTCGGTATCCCGTCGGACCGGATGAAATTTTCGGACGTCCGTACCCGCTTCCGCGGAGCGTCCCGACCCAGCATCGTCGGATAAAAAATATGTGACAGATTCAGTTGATGCTGGGATGCTGCGATAAGCTGTGCTATTTAGAAAAGCACGTCCATTCCCGAGGCCTGTGCAGTGGCGGTCTTATGATGAATTGCCACCGGAAGCTCCGTGTACGTTGACTCCCGCCCACTTTCCTATGCGAACGTCCGGAGTCTGCAGGCCTCGTGTCCCTGGCTACCGGATGGTGTGACCTGGTCGCCAATGATTCTCTGACTGGCGAAGCTGACTGGATATCCGAGGTCACGTAGCCAAGAGCGGTCGTGTGCGCTACCATGAGAATGAGGAAGCCTTATTGACAGTCTACTCCGGACTGCCTATATTTCGGAGCGTCCCGAGCGACGGACGTATGCTCCGAATGCGAACATTTTGTACCACAACATCTGGGGCCAGATGTTGTTGTATGAGAGAGGGGCCTCTCTGGCTCGCCGTCCGGATGGACCAGAACGAGCTATGAACCGGACTAAAAGGCTTCCTCCGTTCTCCCTCTAATCCGCCGTCACTGGGTGTGCATTTGGTTGATTTATAGTGCTCGCATCACCCCAAAACTCCTTCTAGACCGCAACGGACGAACCCGGCTGCCAAACCATTCGATGAATAGGCGCTACACCGGGCGAGCTAGCGGACGTCAAAGGCCGTTGAACCTACTAGGGTCCTCTTAGGCAATTGGCGTATTTACATGAGCACTTTTCCGCTAGCCCTTCATTAATTGTGACGACCGAGGCACACTGTTGGAAGACATCACAGATACATCACCCTAATCTTGATCGTCTGAAATAGAAATTGATAAAGTAGAGTGACCCTGCGGGGAAAGGACCGGAGTGTCCAATTCCCCACTAACATACCATGACATACGCTTCCCATGTTGTCATCGAAATCATACGATACAGAACAGGAGTTAATGCGAGTACACTGACCACATATAGAATGATTATAAAAGTCAGAGGAAGACTTCCTCTTATTACAATTGATCAAAATCCTTTCAATGTGAAAAGAAAACAAAGTCCTGGTACTCGCACCAACCCCTGGCAATCCAAATATATAATAATAATATGATCCATTAATATAGAAAATATAATTGAAATCAAAATATTTTGAAAAAATATTTTTTCAGAACAGCTTCTGAAAAGCAACGTTGAGCCCCAATGGATCCCAAGCCTAAGTGTGGACAAAAATTTTAAAAATATTTTAAACAATTTATTCAACACTTACGAACAATAATAATGTATCTAGTTATGATTAAAATAACATCAAGATATTATTTTCAAGAAATCCCCCCCTCACACAGAGGGCTGTTGTAAATGTAAACAATGAGTGTAAAAACACTAAAATAAGACTCCAGGCACCCATGCCCGGACTCAGTTACCAAAAATACACTATCTGATGCAAAACAGAGACTTCCAGGGAAGAAACTGCAGAACATCAGATGGTAGATGCAGAACACAATGCCTAACCACCCGTAGGTGAAGACGTAAACATGGGGAAAGAACAGAATTCATTCTGTTATTCAGCTAAAACTCCCAAGAAATTTTAGTAATAATAATTACAGAAACTATGCCAAAAGCATGGGAGAATAGCAAGAGGGGACTTAAAGGAAAGGGAGAGAGGAAAACACTGAAAAATCAGTGTAACTAAATAACCAGAATGAAAACAAAATGGCTGCTGCCTCGAAAATAGGTAACTTAACATAATTTCATTAAAAAATTTTAAGTTACAGCCCTGATAACATTCTGTCACACATTTTTCCTCTCCTCCTTCTCTATCCTCCTTAGAATCACCATTTCACTAATATTTATGTGTCTGGCATCATTTAAACTGAGATTTACAAGCACAAAGATCAGTCAGATGTTAACTGATGAAGGGCCAAACTTAGAATGATTAATGGCGCCAATTTCGGAACGTCCTTGACACTGCGCATGCGCAGTAGAGGTGAAGTGTGGAGGGCCATTCAGGACATTTTTTCTTTGGTTTTAGATGCAAATTTTGGGGATTGGGGGGCAAAATTTGTGTTTGGCCCTATATTTTAAGAGTTAGCACCAGCTATGTCTGGGTCATTGGTACAGTATAAAAATACGGGTGTTCAGAAATTAATGAGAAAGAGGTAATTAAAAATAAAAAATAATTACAACTCTGGTATTTGAGAATTATATAATATAACCAGGGATATGATTTATTACTTATTGGTTCAATAAAACATGCTCATTTATCATTTCACCATGCCCTGCAACATGTGAAGTTATGACTTTCAGTGTAAAATCAATTTTTCGAATGCTGTCAAGGGAGTCAACTATTTTGTTATTCATATTTCGCTGTGTAAATTTTATCTGGTCTTCATATTATGAATTTTTTTATAGAGTTTGTGTGAAGCTATATTTTGTTTTATTCGTAAAAAATGTACATATTTAAAAAAACAGCTATTTTTAAACAGACTATGTTTGTCTGTTTTCAAGGGGGTGGTTTGCAGTGCTGATTAACATGCTTACAAAGCACCCCCTGGGCTTCTACACGAGTTAGTACGGTAATTGCATGTGCATGACGTCACACGTCTGCATCATGGTTCTTTTCGAATATTACCGCGAGTGGTTGTAAACAAAGCTCAGTCACTGTTAGGATTTGTGGATTTTGTGTCGTTTTGGGTTTGTATTTTTATGAAACCTCCGACCAGATGTAGTATTGTGTGTCCCGTAGGAATTTAGAGAATTGTAGGAGGAAAAAATACATATTTTCCACATCAATTATTCAGCATTTTAACGACCAGAATGCCCCCAGAGAGCACCTAAAAATCCAAATTTTCTTGGGGGGAGACCCCCCCCCCCAAACCCCTCTCCATATGCATGTGCCTTTGGCACGTGCGACAGACGCCTTCGGCATCTGAGTTTCACTTTCTTTAAACTACCGGATCCCAAATTTTCCCCTAGCGGAAACCCTGACTAACATTAATGTTAATTACAGTAGTGGGGATTTTCAAAGGGAAAACTGGCCTGACAAGAGCCAAGTCGGTGGCATAAATAGAATGTCCACAAAACCGATATAGGATAAGATGGGGGAAACAAAACCCACATTGATCCAAGGCAGGACACCAATGGATGGGTTGAGGTGGGAGGGATTTTTAATACACACCTCAGCCTTTTGTCAGTGAATGAATCACAAAACAAGAGGATCATGGGACCAGAATTCCCTGTAGAATCTCATTGGCCATGACAGCAGCATGCAAATGGAACTATCCTTTCTGAAACCTGATTGAACATTGGGAATCAGTGAAGCAAACAGAACTCCACTGACCCCCAGTTGATTTGGAATAAACATTATATAATAGAGATGGACAATATACCGAAAAACCGAACCGATACCGATATCATGGGGACACCGAAAACCGAACCGACCCAATCTTTGAATACCGAAACCAACGGTATTTTCAATTTTCCCTGTGCATTCGCTATTTATAAGGCCTTGATGAGGATTGATAGCAGTTGAAGTGTTCATTTTCTTGAAAGAAGTGACTGATTTTATTTTTCAGTTTTGTTAAGCCTTAAGGACCAGAGCAGTTGTACTAAATTATCAATAGTCTACGACCTGTACATGTCCAGTTGCTTAGCAGTGATTTCTAGCCAAGTCTTGGCTGCCTGTTAAGGCAGCCAAGACTTGGCTAGAAATCACTGACCAGATAATTTTACTACTGTCATCAGGCCCACGTAAAGATGACATCTTCAGGACACACATTCTATGATTACAGACGCCTGAAGTGGAGCTTGAAAAGTTAAGGCGTATTTAGAACAAGTCACCAAATTACTGTCGATATGATCTGTGTTGACAAAAGAATGACAACGTTGAGCCCATCAACAATGACATATGTAGCACTGTGATAGAATGACACAAGAACAACTTATTCTGTATTTTTCTGACATGAATTCCCCTTTGGTACTATCAGTGAATCTGAAGTCACATAACGAATACCGAACCGATACCACGGTATGCCCACACAAAAATACCGAAACCGATACCGAACTCAAAATTCCAATACCGCCCATCTCTATTATATAACCCATTAACCCCCAATTGTACTGAGTGAACCAGAAAAATTTATTGCTGCATAAGTCAACCATCATTCTTCTGGTTTTGTATACATGTGTCTGCTCTGTCTTCCAGTTCCAGACTGCCAGCAGCTTTGAAGTTTTGTTGATGTGGGGGTGTGTACGAATAGCGATGACTCACTTGCAGCGTGCGTGTCATGTCTCGCTCAGTGAGTCTGAATCACGGAATTAGTTTCGGTGACATTGTTTGATCTTTCCCAGTGATTTGCAGACTTGCAGCTACTTTGAGAACGTCATAAACCAAACAACTCAATAATTAATAATTTAAATAGACGCATAGCTCTTAACATTCCCTGCAATACCCATGCTATAACTGTTGTTTTGCCCCCCCCACCCCCACCCCCTCTACACACACACTTGTTTTCATGTTCGACTTGACTTGATCTGCAGTTGAAATGATGCGAATGGCGACCATATATTATTCTGTCAATCTTATAGTGTATCCGCCCCATTACTATGACATCACACTCGTATCTGTTAATGGAATTACTGGGACGTAGGATACTTAACATTCAAATACCGATGATCACACGCAGTGCTGACAATGCCAATATTGAGTTTTACTTTAGAACACGTTCCTACAAAATGTAATCAAGATTATCGAACAAAGGCCCGGTGTATGGTGCCCTGAACATGAGTATGGGATTAAACAGATGACAAAACTGGGAGGTGGCATCTACAGTTAAAACTAGAAGTCCTGTCATGAAATGCACACAAATAGCATGTTGATATGCGCGTTAATGTGCGCGTTATGGCCCAGTTAAAGCTATCAAATTCTGTACATACGTGTATGGCCTGTGCACAGGCAATATTTCAGCCAATGGACCTCCGGGTAACCCAGAGGTTCACTGGGAGAAACATTGCATGTGTTTGCTATGAGTAACCAGGAGAACCTGCCGTGCTTTGGATGCCATTCGATATGGCAATTGCACGCAATTAAGCCTAGATGAGTGCACTATTCGTGACAGGACTTCTAGTTTTAACTGTACTGAAATCTTGCACTCAACGTCATGACTGAGGGTGAGAATTGCATGAAAATATGGAAACTGAAAGTGCCAACGTTATCAGGATAAAACGCATGCTGACTTCACTGATGTTTTGACAATGTCATAGCGAGTACTGCATGCATTTGAAACTGACAACTCGCCAACGAGTGAGGGTGGCAATGTCTACATGAGTCGGGAGTGTGTTTGTTACAGTGTTAACACCTGTAATGTGGTAGTAAGATAACAGATAAACGATCAAGGACTTTTTTGATCGATCACGATGTTGATCGTTGGCTAATCAATTAACCAGTAAACCATTTCAGCTCTACTTCCCTCGCATGGATAACATCCAGTCCACAGCGGCTGCACTGTACATGTATCATTAAGAATAATAATATTGATGTCTAACAATAAAAATAAGTACCAGGTACCATTAATTTGAATAATTGGGGCCGGACCGACTACGGAAAATGGGGACGAATAGACTTGAAAACAATTCTGGGTATATAGGTAGACCCCTAATAGCACCTTAACCCTTTACCCAACGAATTGGCCGCATCCGCCTAGTCTTTGTAAGACTGTGACCCGGGGCCCTCCTGGCCCTCACAGTCTTTGAGAGACCCGTTCAAATCTAGTCTGACTAAAAATGAAAGAAACTGACCGCACTTGGTTCGACTCAGTTCACGCTTCATATCGAAGACACAAATCACATAATCGACATTCTACTTGTCATACTCAGCCCAAATATAATTTATTTACGTGTCTGCATCATTTTTTAACGCAAACACAGCATCAAATTCAAGAAATGTTGAAAAATATCCGACTTCAACACGTCAAAAAAACACCGATTTCAAAGATATACAAATTGTACTACACATGCGCACAGTATCTGTGCGCATGCGTAGTACAATTTGTTTATCTTTGAAACATGATGTTATTTTACGTGTTGAAGTCGGATATTTTTCAACATTTCTTGAATTTGATGCTGTGTTTGCGTTAAAAAATGATACAGACACGTAAATAAATTATATTTGGGCTGAGTACGACAAGTAGAATGTTGATTATGTGATTTGTGTCTTCGATATGAAGCGTGAACTGAGTCGACCCAAATGCGGTCAGTTTCTTTCATTTTTAGTCAGACTAGATTTGAACGGGTCTCTCAAAGACTGTGAGGGCCAGGAGGGCCCCGGGTTAACAGTCTTACAAAGACTAGCATCCGCCCGCATAATATGCAAATTCAGCAGTTGGAAAAATATTAATTTTCTAAAAATGTCAAGAAAACCATATCATGTGACCCCTCGTTGGAACGAGCTTGTCAAGCTCGTTCCAACGAGGGGTCACATTATATGGTTTTGTTGAAATTTTTTGAAAAATTTGAAAAAATGATATTTAAAATAATAAATTTTGATATCGTCTGCGGTGGGTAAAGGGTTAAGGGCGCTGTGCTTCATTATCGCATCATTTACAAGTAGAACTGCAGCCATTACATTAGCGACTCATGGCTCAAAATAATTGTTGAACTGCTTGTCACAGATGATGGCTCAATAATGGAGTGCCAATCAAACAAATTCCAAGATCAATGTTGTAGTACTAGTATAAGGAGTAAGATTGGGAAAATATATGAAATTTTGGGCGATAACAGTGTTTAGGTGACTTGTCAAATGAGGAGGATCCATAGACCATATACCAAGCACCTGTGGCTATCCACTATCCTCCCAGTGCTGAATTTGCCAAACTTTCACAACTTGATAAAATTACTGTACCACAAGAATTTTAAAGAAAATCAAACTCGTTCATTTCATATTTCAACACAACAGAATTATCTGGCGCCAATATGCATGAGTTGGGTGGGAAATGCCCAGGAACGACTGCATGTTGTATGATGTCGTACGACATGTAGTAGTAATTGGGTATTCCCGGACTAGTCAGTATCAAATTCAAAGTACCGGTAGTCGATACACAAACATTCAAGCCACCGTACATTTTCCTCAATACCTTAATTCAGATGACATTTTCATACACTGGACTGAGGTTTCCTGGGCGAGCGAGTACGATAGCAAAAATAAGACTCCCTTCAATTTACGCAGGTGATTTGCCGTCTCAGGAAAATCAAAACAACTATTACCATTTCAACAATCTGTGGCGCTGATCAATTTGTATGAATCATCGCGTGATTTTGGGAGACTTGCAGAAAAATCAAAACACCAACTCGATGATGCAGATGGATTGCACTTTGAACTTTTAATCAAATACATATGTGTATGCAGCGATTTCTATTTTAAACTATTCACGAAGCGTGCTATCTGGAGTTTATGATGTTTAAGAAACTCTGCTATTTTACAAATAGCTAATTTCTGATAACTGAATCGCAGAGAGAAAGTTTGTGCTGGATAGATAATTCCACATTTTTTAATTCAAGATGTCAGCGCGCTTGAAGCGTGTTGTTCCATGGATATCAAGGTTAATTTCCACACAAAAACGTGTTTTAAACATTTCAAAAGCACAGCTTTGTGAAATTTAACCCCCTAAATGGCATTCACATGACATAAATACTCAGTGACAGATTTTCATTGATACAGAATAAATCTGAACATTTGTACAATATTAGTCACCCATTTTCGTGCTTCATCTATTTTTAGGCTTTACTTAAACACCCAAATACTCCGCACTCGTCCAAGATTTCTTCTGAAACCTGGATGATTATCGGCTTGAAGGTCATTTTTAAAAGATTAGCATCTATATGTTAAGAAAATATCAAGATTAGTATGTAATTTTTTAAAAATAAAAAGAATATATTTCTTTTCAATCCACATTTTTATTTTTATTCACAGCCTACGCTATTGTTTATTGTTGCCAATGTTGGGGTAGGGGACGGGGGTTATGGACTATTCGACGAAAGACAAATTTGACGAATTATATTTAGGACGATTCAACAAGATTTTGGACGATTCGACGAAACTTCTGAGCAAATTCGACGAAACTTTGGACGATGCGACGAAAAATTGGACGATGCGACAAAACTTTGGACAGTTCGACAATAAAAAAGTACAAGTTCGACGAAAACTTTTTATGTCCCTCAGTGGATTAAAAGAAGTTATTTTTACAACAGAAGTTGTGGAAGTTAGCAGCGCTTATGTCTTTTCTGCTTCTTTTTCAGAGGTGGAGGTTTGGAAGGAGAGACAGTGGCAGTTGGTGTTGTTGGTGGGCTACCTGATGGTGATTGGTGAGGTTTGTAAGGTCTGGTCCTGGCCGAGCCTGGAGTGGTTGTGGGTGATGGCTGAGGCTTTTGCTGTGGTAGATTTCTGGCGTCTATTAGTTTTCTGGTATCTTCTACTTGTTGGAGGAATAGTTGGCATTTCCTGTCCATCTCTTGCTTGTTAAGATCCCCTTGTATCTTGTTTTCCTGTATGATGTTCTCCAGCTAGTCATCCGCGTCCTGGCATTTTGGTTCTGAAGGAAGAGGCGAGTGGGGATCAGGAAGAGGCGAGAGGGCAGCTTCCATTTCCACCTCAGTCTCCACAGACTCTTCCACATCCGACAACGCCGGCTGGGGAGCCGGCAGTAGGATGGGGTTGTCTGTGGGAGTGGGAGGGAAAGCGGTGGCCGCCTCTGGCTCTTTCTTTTCCTCACCGTTCTCTTTCTTCATCTCCAAAAATGCCTCCAAACGTCGGGCATCCCTCCGATTGGTGGACGGGCTCTTTCTTCTTGGTTTTCTTCTCTTTTCTGGGCCTCCAGACCCCCTTGGGTGAGGACCAGTGTGAGAGGGGATCCCCTCACTAAAGGTACTACCTCTATCCTTGGGGAGTGGTGTGATCTTCTCTTCTGTGGCGAATTCCAGTGTCAGATAGACGCTCTCGGCCTTCTCCTGGGTAGTCCAGGTGATGGGACTAGAGACGCCCAGAGCTGAAATGGTGTTTTGCAGTCTTGCTGGTAATTCCAGTGCTCCCATGTTGTTGTTGCTAAGGTGTTCACACTCTGAAGTCAGAAGTGTGAATGGTGTGCTGTCGATTTCGAATGGAATGGTTTAGCGCGTCAAAGGCGCACAGGGGCGGTATGGGGAACAAGCCCCTTTCGACCCTCAGTGACTGGTTAATGACTAATTTCCACGTGTGCTGTCGATAATCAAATTTCAGAAATATATACTATTTGGAAAATGGTTATCAAAATATATGCTCATGCGGTAAAATGTTTGTCAGCGACATCAACAATACCACCACCAAGCTATATGGACATCTGAGTAAACAAGCAGATGTTTCGGTTGTTCTTCAAAGAGTGGTTTAACAAAAGGCAAGAAACAAATAGCTTGGTCAGTTGTGTCTTTAATATCATTTTTAAAAACATATTCGTCGAATTGACCCTTTTAAAAAAATTTTGTCAAAATTGTCTTCCGTCGAATTGTCTTCTTGTCGAATAGTCCATTTCGTCGAGTTTGTCTTTCGTAGAATAGTCCAGATCCCGTGGACGGGGTGCAAACAAGTATTTAACTTTAAAGATTCAGTTTGTTAGTATTCGCCCCAAATGATGTTTTTAGTCTGAATCCTGGACTTTTCGCCGAAAGTGCATTTTGCCACAAAACTTCAAAAGACAGTTCGCAGGAACATCTAATTTTGAAAAAAGACATTTTGCCGAAGTAACAAAATGTAACATGACCTTACCCCCCTGCAAATATTTTAATTTCTTGCTGACAATCACAATATTGTTTTATAAAATGAAGTACAATATGTCTATATCAGTGATTTTCTTGAAATTACTTCAACCAACAACAATATTATTCACCGTTGGCATTCCACATGGTACTAAATTAGAACATTTAGGACTTACATGTACAGAGTTAAAATGTTTCTAAAAGTTGTTATAGGCCTACCTGGCTGGTATTTCTCAACTCTGACCTTTCTATCATAAGAAAGCAATGTTCAAGTATAAGGTGTGTGATGGTGGTTGGGGAGGGGAAGCTAAACTTCTCTCACTGGGCATCCTGACAGGCACAGCTTCACAGCAAAATGTGCTATAATGGAATGGATCCTTCTGGACAGTTTTAGCATCTCATATTATAGTTTGGTAAAGAACGGGGGTACTTATTGTTTCAATTATATTAACTTTTATTTTTTAACAAAACAGAATCTCTGGGGACAACAGCAGACTTTTTTTCTGGAAAACAATTAAAATGCCTAAACATATGGTTACATGTATTGTGAGCTGTGCCATATTATTAAAAAGACAAATGTGCTAAAACTGTGTTTGTGATAACTAACACATGAAGTCAGCTTTGCAATTTTTAAACTTTTAATTAACACTTTGAACGAGAGACCGCTTTTCCAGTCCAGGAACATGATACATCATAGCTTCATTAAATAGTATGGCTGCTAAATGAATGTGGTGGCCAGACCAATTAATATTTTCAACGTGCAGTCTTGGGGCTGCAGGTTGAAAATATTAATGGGTCTACAGTTAAAACTAGAAGTCCTGTCATGAAACGCGCACAAATAGCACGTTGATATGCGCGTTAATGTGTGCGTTATGGCCCAAGTAAAGCTATCAAATTCTGTACATACGGCCTGTTCACAAGCAATGTTTCAGCCAATGGACCTCCGGGTAACCCGGAGGTCCATTGGCAGAAACATCGCATGTGTTTGCTTTGAGTAACCAGGAGAACCTGCCGTGCTTTGGATGCCATTCGATATGACAATTGCGCGCAATTCCAACGCGCAATTAAGCCTAGATAAGCGCACTATTCATGACAGGACTTCTAGTTTTAACTGTACCCAAAAATAATGAAGGTGGACTTTTCCAATTGCTGCCGTGTAACTGACAAGGTAGATACCACTAAGGTTTAAAGGGTTAATACTTAATTATACATGTATAAACCGATTCATATAAACATACATTATCAATTGTTTAAGTAATTGGTTATTCTGAGTAAAATTATTGCTTTTCCAGGCTTGTCATTTTGAAAATTGCAGGAGGGCCATTATGGTTCACGTCAAATTACCCCAGGAGAGCCATTTTGGGTTTGCCTAAAATGACCCCAAGAGGGACATTTATGGTTTGCGGGGCCATTTTGTTTCAGCCTTCTGGGTCGACAACTAATATAATTTTAAGGTACATGGTTAGTGTAATTATGATGTACATCATCACGTAATGTATAGATGCAGGCTTGAATATTTGGATGCAAGATACCAGGTTACCCATGACACTAACAGTGAGTGTTATACTTATTCATACATTACATGATGACTGCATGTACAAGCCAGTGCACTGTGCTCACCGCCAGATGCTGATAACTTGGGGCGAATCAATCAGATTTGGGGGCCGAATTGCCCTGGCTTTGATTTTGGGACGAAACATTCCAGGCGAATCTTCAGGGGCTGAACTGGCTTGGGGATGATACGTCCTGTAATTGCATGTGACACAAGAGTTGTCACAGTCTGATGTACAATGTAATAACTAATTACAACTTTGGAATTAGAAGACCTCTCACTCGTATTTGGTGTTGACGATACAAAACAAACTTCACAAATTAGGCTTTGTTACCTCCTTCAATCTGCGAAAATTGCAGTTTGAGATGACCGATTTTGAGATGCCTTTGACTGAATTAATGGGCCGCAGAAATCAGGGTTAGATGGACGTTTACCATCCGCAGAATTTTGAACTCGGGTGGGCGACTGCGACCCGGGGCGATTGCCCGCCTCAAAATGACAAGCCTGATTTTCCTGTGCATTTACCGGCAAGTAAAATGAAAACAATCGAAAAGTGTTATTTATTTTTTTATTTATTGGTGTTTTAAGGTCACATACGTAATCACAATGGCTAAAGTAATTGTGACCATGACAGTTTTACGGGTGGAGGAAGCCGGAGCACCTGGAGAGAACCACCAAGCATCAACGAGCAACTGTCAGCTCCTCAACATTCTAACTCTGTTTAAGCTCCGCTCAGGCAGGGTTACAGAGGGTTGAAGACCTGTGCACCATCAACGTGCAGTATGCCTTAGTACACACAGCATCATCGTGCCCCCATGTAGGCAACCAGGATAAAGTGTCTTGCCCAAAGACACAACGCGGGTCATCCCGGACGGGGATCGAACTCGGGACCTCTAGCATAGAAGTCCAACAGTCTACCACTGAGCCACCATGTTCCCTTGTAAAGTATTAACCTTGTAATGCTGTAACAGTATTACAATAGAGGCACAATTCACAATAAATGATCTTGGACAACCTACCTTAAGGCCCATCATTGGAATGACGATACTTTATAATTGTTTTTAGAATAGCTCACCTGCATGTAAATGTACTTAGGAAGTGGAACCATCAAATTAACCCTTTACATAATGAATTGGCCACAACCGCCTCCATAATTAAAAAAATTAAGCAGTTGAAAAAATTATATTATTCCAAAAATTTCAACAAAACCATATCATGTGACCACTCATTGGAACGAGCTCGGTGGCAGCTCCATGTACTCATACTTTTGCTTCGATGGCGCGAAATAGCCCAATAAGCATATTGACTCGAGGTTATTCACATTGGTGAGCTTGTTCCAGTGAGTTGTCACATGGTATGGTTTTGTTGATTTGTTTTTTAAATTTGAAAAAACAAAAATTAAAATAATAAATTTTGATATCTTCTGTGTTGGGTGAAGGGTTAATCCATTGCTCTCCCTACCCTCTCAATCCTTTCTATATCTAAAGATAGTTAATATGATTCACTGACTTCTAATTGGAAAAGTATAATGTTATTACAGATTTTTTGAAAGGTGATTGATGTGTTTTTTACTGTTTTGTACAGTTTGAAAAGATGTACTTGAACGGTGATTCATGTTGTTTTTACTATTTGGCATTTGCAAAGATGTCGTTTGAAAAATTTGATATAATCGGAAAAATAGTTTGCCGTAAATACAAGACATTTAGCCAAAAAATTGACTTTCTGTGAACTGTCTGATATTTTCCACCGCCTAGTCTTTTTTTGCAGTGAAATGTCCCAAGTTCCTGGCAAAACATCCAAAATTCTGGCAGATTGGCCAGCTTTTTATGGCATGATGTCCAAAAGTTAGGAGAATTGTCCTAAATTTCCATCTGGCATAATGTACTGTCACCGCCAGAATACTGAGGACAGAAAATGTCAAAGCTCATTGTGGTTGAGATCCATTCATAGCTATAACATCTAGTTTGAATGTCACTGGGTTAAAACCCTGTCCTTTACACGTGTAAATACAGTGAAGCCCACTTAATTGAATATCTCTTAACTGAATAACCCTGTTAATTGAATACAATTTCCCAACACAAAACCATTTACCATACCTCCAGAACAAATTTGATCTGCTAATTGAATATAGGTTCTAGAGTAAACTCCTGTTAACCCCTTTACCCAACGCAGACGATTTCAAAATTTATTATTTTAAATATCATTTTTAGCTCAACTTTAACGAAGTCAAATTTGTGCTATTGTCATGGCCCGTCGTCCGTCTGTCTTTCCGTCCGTCTGTCCGTACGTCAACAATTGGCTATGGCTCGGGCTAGAGGTCGTATTTATGAACCGATCTTTACGAAACTTCTTGTGTACCTTTGTTATGACCCTGGGACGGGAACGAGTGTTTTTAGGTGTGGTTCGAAATTCAAGATGGCTGCCAGCGGCCATTTTGTACCAATGATGCAAAAATCATTTTTTTGTACAGAACTTCTGTATGAAAGTTCTGATTTGAATAAAGTTTTGTATAAATGTTTAGTATCATGGGATACATCACATATAATACAGGTTTTTTTCTCGTGCGTAAATTATGCAAATTAGACTGACTTTGATTTATTTAGTGTTACTTTCAGCACTGTAAGTGCAAATGCCAATACGGCTCGGGCTAGAGGCCGTATTTATGAACCGATCTTTACGAAACTTCTTGGGTACCTTTGTTATCACCGTGGGACGAGAACGAGTGTTTTGGGGTCTGGTCCAAAATTCAAGATGGCCGATGGCAGCCATTTTGTATGAAATTTGGTGCAATCAGATTTTTGCACAGAACTTCCATATGAAAGCGCTGATTTGAATAATTTTTTGTGTGAATGTTTAGTACCATGGGATACATCACATATAATACAGGTTTTTTTCTCGTGCAGAAATTATGCAAATTAGATGAACTTTGATTTTTTCAGTGCGACTTACACACAGTAAGTACACATGTCAATACGGCTCGGGCTAGAGTCTGTATTTATGAACCGATCTTCACGAAACGTCTTGGGTACCTTTGTTATCACCTTGGGACGAGAACGAGTGTTTCTGGGTGCAGTCCAAAATTCAAGATGGCTGCCAGTGGCCATTTTGTATCGAAATTAGGTCTAATCAGTTTTTTGTACACAACTTCTATACGTCTCAGGCTAGATGCCATATTTATGAATCGATCTTTACGAAACTTCTTGGATACCTTTGTTATTACCGTGGGATGAGAACGAGTGTTTTTGGGAGTGGTCCGAAATTCAAGATGGCCACCAGCAGCCATTTTGTACCAAAATTAGTGCAATCAGTCTTTTTACAGAACTTCTGTATGAAAGTTCTGATTTGAATAAATTTTTGTATGAATGTTTAGTAACATGGAATACATCACATATAGTACAGATTTTTCTCGTGCAGAAATTATGCAAATTAGATGAACTTTGATTTATTCAGTGCTACTTATACTCTGTAAGTGCACATGTCAATACGGCTCGGGCTAGAGGCTGTATTTATGAACCGATCTTCACAAAACTTCTTGGGTACCTTTGTTATCACCTTGGGACGAGAACGAGTGTTTCTAGGCACGGTCCAAAATTCAAGATGGCTGCCAGTGGCCATTTTGTACCGAAATTAGGTCCAATCAGTTTTTTGTCACAACTTCTACACAGCTCATATTTGTGAACTGATCTTCACGAAACTTCTTGGGTACCTTTGTTTTCACCTTGGGACAGGAATGAGTGTGTTTTGGGGTGCCTTTGTTATCACTGTGCTATGAGAACAAATATTTTGGGGTTCAGTCAGACCCACTCTGGGACTCAAAGATTTCTTTTCTAGTTTAGTATCTGACTGTCACCCACCTTTACAATACTTTACCTATACATTTGTTACAGGCAACGCTCAGTATTTATGTACAGACCATTACAATACTTTATATGTACCTTTGCTCCCCGTGGGAACCCCGGGAAGTAAGCAGCACTTGTTTACTGTGGTAAACCAGTTCTGCTTTACTAGTAAAATAGGACCCAGTCACCAATGCTTGTGGTGAAAGTCCTCTAAAATGGGCAAAATGTTGATCAACGATTGACTAAACTTGACTTCATCTCCATGTTGTGTCACGATTAGCCATGGTGCATAAATATGTGACGTTAACCACCAACAAACAAACATATGTACCTTTGTTATCAGGTCATTACCTAGATGTTTGTCATTGCTGTGTCACATACTATACATGTACATGTCTTTGTCTTGACAAGTTGAGCTACAGTGTCATTGACACTTTCATTTTAAATTTTTCACAAAATTTCAACAAAACCATATCATGTGACCCCCTCATGGGAACGAGCTTGACAAGCTCGTTCTAAAGAGGGGTCACATGATATGATTTTGATGAAATATTTTGAAAAATAGTATTTTTTCAGCTGCTGAATTTGGATATTATGTGGGCGGATTTGGCCGATTTATTGAATAAAGGGTTAATTGAATAAAAAATCTTGTAACCTGTTGAAAAATTACCATGACGCTCCCCAGTTTTCCTTGGTTGTTTGAAGACCTTTCTTGCTTCAGTACATCCAATACAGGCATTTAATCTATTATATCTTTTTTGACAGAGCTCATGGAACACTGTCAAAAAGATATAATAGAATAATGCTAAGTTTATCTCTAGAATACAGGAAAGTGACACAATCCCTGTTAATTGAATACTCCTGTTAATTGAATGATTTTCACTGGCAAAGTGGCTATTCAATTAACAGGGTTCCACTATCAATGAGAGTACATTGAATATCAGGGCCCATGCTCTGGCCTATGATTAAATTGGCTGGCATATGATTAAATTGTTCCTATAGAAACAAGTGACAGGTCCATGTTCTCATACATGTGCTCCGATGGTGCGAAATAGCCCAGTAAGCATATTGACTCTAGGTTATTCACATTGGCGACCGAAAGCACTAGTACTATGGCCATATTCTCATTACAATTGGGAAGTGGATTTTTTTCGTGGTTCAGTCCCAGGGTGGGGGAGAGAGTGGGGGCCTGGGGTAGTAACTCCTGGGCCCAGAACTTTCGGGGGGGGGGGGGGAGTGGCCCAGGAGTCTTGGGTTAGGCCTCCCCCAGGCCAAACATGGCCTGAAAGATTTATTTTAATTTTTTGGTTTAAAATAAAATTAAAATACTGGCTTTCAGGTCATGTTTGGACTAGCCTCCCCACCCCCAAGGGTCTGCTTCCTTTGCCAACAGTGAAGAAGGGGGCTGTATAGTGAATGGAGTTCAGCACTTGATCAACAGGTGTAATTTTGGATCGCATGATTCTTGAAGTAATAACTTTCTTAAATCGACTTTACTTAATATACAGTTAAAACTAGAAGTCCTGTCATGAAATGCACACAAATAGCACGTTGATATGCGCGTTAATGTGCGCATTATGACCCAATTAAAACTATAATATTCTGTACATATGGCCTGTGCACAGGCAATGTTTCAGCCAATGGACCTCCGGGTAACCCGGAGGTCCATTGGCAGAAACATTGCATGTGTTTGCTATGAGTAACCAAGAGAACCTGCCGTGCTTTGGATGCCATTCGATATGGCAATTGCGCGCAATTCCAACACGAAATTAAGCCTAGATAAGCGCACTATTCGTGACAGGACTTATAGTTTTAACTGTAGTTATCACTTCAAGCAGTCAAAAGCTATACTCTTGTGTTCCTAATAAACATACATGTATGTTTATTAATTTTGGAGAATTTTTCCACCCTGTATGCACCTTATTTGGCCCTGTATGTACCTTGTTTGGGCCTGTATGTTTATTAAAACTTCTCTTCCAACAGGGTGGGGGGGGGGGGGGGGCAATATTCAAATCAGTAAATCTTCACTTGATTCTGTGATATTCTTTTGTTTAGCACAGTGTATTCATTGTTGTAATCATGATCCCTAAATGTCTATTAGTTTTCTTTAATAAAACTAACTCCAATACTGGAAAATAAGTTGGCCTTCAGATAAAATTAATTATCATTACTCCCCCACCCCTCAATGGATTTCCACCTCGTACTATTATTTGGGTCTGTACTTTTATTTAATTTTGATAAATACTCCACCCCGTACTTTTATTCCCACCTGTACTTTTATGTGGAACACACAAGTAGGGCTGTCACGATTTTTAGCTCAACTTTGACGAAGTCAAATTTGAGCTATTGTCATGGCCCGTCGTCCGTCTGTCCATCCGTCCATCTGTCCATCCGTCTGGCCGTCTGTCCGTACGTCAACAATTGGCTATGCCTCGGGCTAGAGGTCGTATTTATGAACCGATCTTTACGAAACTTCTTGGGTACCTTTGTTATGACCGTGGGACGAGAACGAGTGTTTTTGGGTGCGGTCCGAAATTTAAGATGGCTGCCAGCCGCCATTTTGTACCGATGATGCAGAAATCTGTTTTTTGTACAGAACTTCCATATGAAAGCTCTGATTTGAATAATTTTTTGTATGAATGTTTAGTACCATGGGGTACATCACATATAATACGGGTTTTTTTCTCGTGCGTAAGTTGTGCAAATTAGACTAATTTTGATGTTTTTTGGTGTTACTTTCAGCACTGTAAGTGCAAATGCCAATACGGCTCGGGCTAGAGGCCGTATTTATGAACCGATCTTTACAAAACTTCTTGGGTACCTTTGGTATCACCGTGGGACGAGAACGAGTGTTTTTGGGTCCGGTCCGAATTAGATGAACTTTGATATTTCAGTGCGACTAACACACGTTAAGTACACATGTCAATACGGCTCAGACTTGAGTCTGTATTTATAAACTGATCTTCACGAAATGTCTTGGGTACCTTTGTTATCACCTTGGGACGAGAACGAGTGTTTCTGGGTGCGGTCTAAAATTCAAGATGGCTGCCAGTGGCCATTTTGTACCGAAATTAGGTCTAATCAGTTTTTTGTACACAACTTCTATACAGCTCAGACTAGAGGCTATATTTATGAACCAATCTTTACGAACCTTGTTGGGTACCTTTGTTATCACCGTGGGATGAGAGCGAGTGTTTTTGGGTGTGGTCCGAAATTCAAGATGGCCACCAGCAGCCATTTTGTACCAAAATTAGTGCAATCAGTCTTTTGTACAGAACTTCTGTATGAAAGTTCTGATTTGAATAAATTTTTGTATGAATGTTTAGTAACATGGAATACATCACATATTCTAAGGGGGTTTTTTTCTCGTGCAGAAATTATGCAAATTAGATGAACTTTGACTTATTCAGTGCTACTTGCACAATGTGAGCACACATGTCAATACGGCTCAGGGTAGAGGCTGTATTTATGAACCGATCTTCACAAAACTTCTTGGGTACCTTTGTTATCACCTTGGGACGAGAATGAGTGTTTCTGGGTACGGTCCAAAATTCAAGATGGCTGCCAGTGGCAATTTTGTACCAAAATTAGGTCCAATCAGTTTTTTGTCACAAGTTCTATACAGCTCGTATTTATGAATTGATCTTCACAAAACTTCTTGGGTACCTTTGTTTTCACCTTGGGACAGGAACGAGTGTGTTTTGGGGTGCCTTTGTTATCACTGTGCTATGAGAACAAATATTTTGGGGTTCAGTCAGACCCACTCTGGGACTCAAAGTTTTCTTTTCTAGTTTAGCATCTGACTGTCACCCACCTTTACAATACTTTACCTATACATTTGTTACAGGCAACGGTCAGTATTTATGTACAGACCATTACAATACTTTATATGTACCTTTGTTATCAGGTCATTACCTAGATGTTAGTCATTGCTGTGTCATATACTATACATGTGCATGTCTTTGTCTTGACAAGTTGAGCTACAGTGTCATTGACACTTTCATTTAATTTAGGAATCGATTAATTGTCACAAATAATCGATGATAATCGATTAATCATACCTAGATGACCCCCCCCCCTCTCTCCCTCTCTTTGAAGTTGATAAAAATGAAGTTTAAGTCAGCTGACCTACCTCAAGTAAACAACGAAGACGATCCTCTTTTACGAACTTCTCAACTGCCAACCGGTCTTGATTATTACACTGACGGTTCAAAAGTTCAGAACACCAAACCTTTGATGAATGTACCTGAAAGACAAATGCTTCCAACAGCTTCTTGTGGTTTAACATCTATGTTCTTAACTCTTTACCCTTGGAAACAATAGTATTTTTATACTGTACCAATGACCCAGACTTAGCTGGTGCTAACTCCAACAAAACCAGGGCCAAACACAAATTTTGCCCCCCAATCCCCAAAATTTGCATCCAAAACAAAAAGAAATCATGTCCTAAAGGACCTCCATAGTACGCCTCTACTGCGCATGCGCAGTGACGCAGTCGTCCCGAAAGTGGCGCCAATTATCATTCTCTGTTTGGCCCTTCATCAGTCAACATCTCACTGATCTTTGTGCTTGTAAATCTCAGTTTAAAGGATGCCAGACACGTAATTTTTGGAGAAAATGTGATTCTAAGGAGGATAGAAGGAGGAGAGGAAAAAAGAAGTGGCAAAAAATAATCAGGGCTGTACTTAAAATTTTTTGTTGAAATTATGTTAAGTTGCCTATTTTCGAGGCATGGGCCTCTTGTTGTCATTCTTGCTAATTGTTGCACTGCTTATTCAGTGTTTCCTCTCCCCTAGCCTTCTAAAGTCCCCCCTTGCAATTCTCCCATGCTTTTGGCATATTTTTGAGAAGTTTCATTTCTAAAATTTCCTGGGAGAGTTGCTTGGTTACAGAATGTTTTCTGTTATTTTCCCCATAGTTACGTTTTCACCCATGGGTGTATAACGTTTGTGTTCTGCATTTTCCATCTGATGTTCTGCAGATTCTCCCCTGGGAGTCTCTGTTTTGCATCAGATAGAGTGTAATTGATGACTGATTCCGGGCCAGTTTTTTCAGTGCCTGGAGTCATGTTTTCTAGTGTGTTTACACTGTTTGTTTTCATTGGCAACAGCCTTTTTTGAGGGGGGCTGTTTGCCTTTGTAGTAGTTTATCTCATTATAAGATACATTTATATTATCCGAAAGTGTCTCATTAATTATTTTATATAAATTTAAAATTTTTGACCACACTTTGCCATCGGGTCCATCGGGGCTCAACGTTACTTTTCAGCAACTTGGGCTTCTCAGAAAAAATATTTTTTCAAAATTATTTTGTTTTGCAATTGTTTTTTCATTTATTAATGGATCATGTTATTATGTATCTTTGTGTCGGGTTTTTGCGAGTAACTAGGACTTATTGTTGTTCTTTCACAATGAAGGGACATTGTTCAAATTGTAATAGGAAGAAATCTTCCTCTGACTTTCATGATCATTGTATTAATTGTAGTCAGTGTTCTCGCATTAATCCCTGTCCTATATGTGAACATTGGGATGAGAAACATTGGAAACGTGTGTCACGATATGTTGTTTCTGGAGAAAGAGCGATGCCGGCTCTTTCTCCACAAGGTCACTCTACTCTCTCAGTTTCTATTTCAGAGGAACCAGAACAGGGTGATGTTTCCATGTTATCTTCTTCAAGTGTGCGTCCATCGTCACAAATAAATTCAGAGCTAGCGGCAAAAGTGCTCATGGAGATTAGACAAATGTCGTCCGCTAGCTCGCCCGGTGTAGCGTCCATTCACCGAATGGTTCGGCAGCCGGGTTCGTCCGATGCGGTCCAAGAGGAAATTTTGGGTGATGCGAGCACTATAAACATAATAGATGCACACCCAGTGACGGCGGATAGTAAACGAGAACGGAGGAAACCTTTTAGTCCGGTTCCTAGCTCGTCCAGGTCCAGCCGGGCCGCGAGCGAGAGAGGCCCCTCTCTCGTACAACAACATCTGGGACCAGATGTTGTGGTACAAAATGTGTCTTTAGCGGAGCATACGTCCGTCGCTCGGGACGCTCCGTTGTATAAGCAGTCCGCAGAGACTGTTAAGGCTTCCTCTTCTCGTCGGCGCACACGACCGCACCTTGGCTGCGTGACCTCCGATATTTTGCCAGCTTCGCCGGTGAAGGATTCTTCGGCGACCAGGTCACACCATCCGGCAGCCAGGGATTCAAGACCGATGGACTCCGGATGTTTGCATAGGAAAAGTATGCGGGAGCCATCTGATGCGGAGCTGCCCTGGGCGAAGCAGCGAAAGACCGCGCCTCCGCAGGTCTCGACGTCGGACATTCTAGTGCAGATAGCACAGCTTATCGCAGCATCCCAGCAGCCGACAGAAACGGTGTCGGATCGAGAATTATCCGACGGCGCTGGGTCGGTACGCTCCGCCGAAGCATCGGGGGCGGACGACCGGGAACATCGGGAGGTCCGGCCGGATGGTGAAAGGGATACGGATGAATTGGAGCTATCCCTTTCGGAACAACATAAAGCTGCCGTGGACTTCATCCGGCACTTTCTCCCTCAAGTTGTTCCGTCGGGCCAGACTGCTGCGCTTCCGGACAAGAGAATTATAGCGTCATTGGACTCTGAATTTTTTGAGCGGTGCAGGGACATCGCTCCCGAGTTTCCGTCGCAGTCCAATAATGTTGCAAGAACATTTGAATTATTGAACGACGCTATATTTAAACTTGCTTCCAGGACGGGGAAAGCAGGTTTCTTGTCCGCAAATACTCTCAACCTGCCTTTCATTAATGCAAGGAATAAATTCGACACGGCAGGACAGGGTATACCGAGAGTTCCTCTGCGTATGGACGACGAGGCGGAAGACTTAGAGCTATCATTACCGTCGTCAGCTTCTATTCCAACCGCGGTGTTGGAAACAGCTATTGCGTCTAACAGAGCCAATTTAGATGCCTTATCTTACGCAGATCACCTTACTAAGGCGTTATCACTGCGCCTTCAAGGGGAAGAGTTTCAGGATATACAATCCTCTTTAAGACTTCTTTCAAGGGCAGTAACTTATTCCACGTGTAACTCCGCCCTTTCAGTGGCTAATCTGGAGTTGGTTAGACGTGACGCAGCCCTGGCTACATCCACACTAGTGGATTCTAAGGTGAAGAACTCTCTTAGAGTCGCTTCGGTCTCAGGAGAACTTCTCTTTGACGGCAAGCTTTCCGCTATTTATGATAATATTAAAAAGAAAGCTAATGATTCTCTGTTGTTCAGATCCGCTCCTAAAAGGTCGGATACAGCAGACACGAATAAGGCGGGCACTTCTGGGTCTAATGCGCCCAAGAGAGGTTCCGGTGCGTCCTCTTGGTCTTATTCGAGAGACCGTCAGGATAGCGACTCTCGTTCGGGACGTCCTTCAGGCCGGGACAATCGGTCGGACGCCCCGAGGTCGACGAGGCGAGGTGCGGGTCGTGGAAGACGTGGTTTCTCCTACCGCAGGCCTCGCAGGTCCAGGAGGTGATGGCTTAAACCTCTATCGCGTTCCGGTTGGCGGAAGGTTGTCGAGTTTTTCACAAGAGTGGGCGTCGATTACGGACGACCCGTGGGTGAGAGGAGTGACTTCGGAAGGTCTAAAGATATCCTTCAAACGAAAGCCTCCATTAACTCGAAGTCCAAAGTGGACTCATCTTCCGTCAAATCCACAGAAAAGAGACGCTCTGTTATCAGAGGTGCAGTCTCTTTTAATGAAGAACGCGGTAGAGGTCGTAGAAAACCAGGAATCGCTGGGATTCTACAGCCATCTGTTTCTGGTTCCGAAACCAGATGGCTCGTTCCGTCCAGTCATAGATTTGAGCTGGATAAACAAGCTGATCGTCGCTCCGAAGTTTTATATGGAGACGATTCGATCGGTCAGAGCGAGTATTCGGGTGAACGATTATGCAACGAGCATAGATCTCAAGGATGCGTACTTTCACGTCATGGTACATCCGACATTCCGAAAGTATCTACGCTTCGCAGTCCTAGGAGTGGTGTATCAGTTCCGGGCCATGTGCTTCGGATTGAATCTAGCACCCTGGGCTTTCACTCGGGTAATGAACTCGGTAATGATCTACTTCCGAGCTCATTCGTCTGCGGTAACGTCGGCCTACCTGGACGACATTCTTCAGAGGTACGGCAACGAGTTAACGCTTCAGAACGATGTTCAGAATCTTCTTCTATTGCTCCGACATCTCGGTTTCATAGTAAACGAGGAGAAGTCGGATCTGGTGCCGTCCAAGTCATTCACTCATCTGGGAATGAGCTTCGAGACGCACAACAATCTCGTTCGTCTGCCGTTAACCAGAGCGAAATTAGTCAGTTGTTACGCTCGCTATTGTCTGCATGCAGACAAAGTCACGGCGAGAGAATTTATGAGACTGATAGGTCTGTGCGGAGCTGCCGCGGATCTCATTCCGATGGGGCGGCTACGCACACGTCCTCTTCAAATTTTCCTGACTCAGAATTGGAGTGTGAAAATTCATTCGCTCGATGTAGACGTTCTCTTGTCAGATCAAGTGAAACAAGAGATTCAGACTTGGGCAAACATTCAGTGGTTAACTCAAGGAGTTCCGCTGCAGTTGCCGGATCCAAGTTTTACCATTATGACGGATGCCAGTCAAACAGGTTGGGGTGCATCATTAATCCCAACGGATTCGAGATGCCAGGGTCTTTGGGATCTGCAATTCCTGTGCAAGCACATAAACATCAAGGAAATGATGTCAATTTGGCTTGCGTTACGTCACTGGATGGACATTATTCACGATGCTCATGTCCAAATCCTATCCGACAATACGACAGTAGTGGCGTATATACGGAATCAAGGAGGCACTCATTCAGTTCCGTTGTTCAATCTAACGGAAAGAATCCTTCTGTTTGCGTTGGAACATCACGTTCTTCTTTCGGTCCGTCACATACCGGGTCGTCTGAATGTGCTAGCAGACTCCCTTTCACGAAAGGGTCGCTTGTTGCCGTCGGAGTGGACTCTCAACAAACAAGTATTCAATCAGATTTGCTACCAATGGGAACGGCCAATGATAGACTTATTTGCGACACATCTCAACAATCAGTTGCAGACGTATGTGTCCCCGTGTCCGGATCCAAGAGCATTTGCAGTAGACGCTCTGTCGATCCCTTGGGACGGAATGATAGGATATGCGTATCCTCCAGCGCCGTTAATTCAACAAGTATTGCTAAAGATAAAACAATCTCAATGCAAGATTCTGTTGGTAGCATCTCTGTCGCCACAGAGACCGTGGATAAATCTACTCAGGTGTCTGTTGTGGGACCTACCGCGGAAGCTTCCTCCACGAGAGGATCTTCTTTCGCAGGGGAAATCGCGCCAACTCCATCACAACCCGCAAGGTCTCAACCTTCACGTTTTTCCGTTGTGCGGTCCTTCTTGCATGGCAAGCACTTTACAGGACGAGCAGTGGACGCGATTTCTAACTGTAGGAGGACCTCCTCTTCGCTAAACTATGCGGCTAAGTGGAAGGTTTTCCGTCGTTGGTGTAGGGATCATTCTGTAGATATATTTGATCCCTCTATACCAGACATTGCAAACTTTCTAGTATACTTGTTTGACGAAATCAAACTGCAGCCTGTTACTATAAAGGGTTATAGATCTATGTTATCTGATACCTATGCACATCATGATAGTTTACAAATTGGATCTAATGTCTCTTTATCGAAATTGGTTCGAAACTTTTCGATAAATAGACGTAGAACTCTTAGATTAATTCCTAAGTGGAATTTAGCTTGGGTTCTCCTTAAATTGAAGGAAAAGCCATTTGAACCTCTTGGGACAGTAGATTTCAAATTCTTATCTTATAAGACAGCTTTTCTCTTAGCTTTCTCTTCTGCCAGAAGAGTCAGTGAGCTTCATGCACTATCGGTGGATGATTCTCATTATCGTAGTGTTGGGAACACTATCACCTTCACTACTAATGTGGGTTTTTTAGCTAAGAATCAGGCTCCTAATAAATATCCGGAACCTATTGTTATTAAGGCTCTTCCGTCTTCAGACGGGCGTAGGCCTTTACTCTGTCCTGTTAGAGCACTACGTATCTATAAACAGAGATCTCAGTTCATCAGAAAGGGACGGAAACGTTTCTTTCTGTCTTTGATGCCTAATAGAAAGGACATTTCAGTCCATTCTATTGCTAGATGGATTCAGTTAACTATCCGTACTGCTTATGAAGATTTATCTTCTTCTCAGCAGTCTGTGCTTAAGATTTCTGCTCATGAAGTAAGAGCTCTTTCTACTTCCTGGGCTTATGCTAATAGTATTGCTATTACAGATTTAATGAAGGCTGCTTATTGGTCTCAGCCATCCACATTTACTAATTTTTATCTCAGAAATATTGAGTCCATTTCTGGAGACCTGCATTGTTTAGGTCCGTTATCTGTTGCTCAGAATGTCGTCCACTAAACAGTTGCAACTATAGTTATGCAGGCTTTCTGTTCCGGCAGTGACTCCGTCCGACTGCCCTCTTCGCTCTGGGCTATTTGACCCAGGGCAAGGGGAAGGGGGGGGGGGGGGGGGGGGGCGGGTGTTCCCTTAGGTCACCTGCTTTATAGTGAAAAGCAAGGGAATGCCTCCTCCAAGTCAGTATTTCTGAGTCGCTTCCGGGATGGTTTTAAAGTGTAATATTAATGTTTAATTTCATTCATGTCTTATTTTTAAAGTGTAGCTCGGTGTGAAGCATTTGTATATGTCAAGTGTCAAACGGGCTTTAATATACAATACTCGGACACTTTTAAATGATTATAAAGAGTCTCAATTCTCTGGACTACTTTATTTATTGGCTTGCTTTAAAAATAATTAGTATAAGGGTTATACTGGATGTTAATAGAGAACATGAATGTTATTGTGCTCAATTATTAAGGGTAGTGTATCTTTCTAATTTAATATTAAATAAGAAAGATACATGTAAAGCCTAATACTCCTTTTCTCCTTAAGGGGTTACCTCTTTATTTATAATTGAGCTTATTGGATTTTCCTCTATGTCCTAGGCCCTCCAGCCTGTTTACTATTCAGCTAAGTCTGGGTCATTGGTACAGTATAAAAATGTTAAAAAATTTATAGTAATTTATATATTTTTTATACTTACCAATGACCCAGACGGGGATGGCCCTCCCTGAGTTGGGAACTCTTGCCTCCCCGCTGAGTACATAGCGCTGACCAGGCACTGCCAGTAAGAATGATAATTGGCGCCAATTTCGGGACGACTGCGTCACTGCGCATGCGCAGTAGAGGCGTACTATGGAGGTCCTTTAGGACATGATTTCTTTTTGTTTTGGATGCAAATTTTGGGGATTGGGGGGCAAAATTTGTGTTTGGCCCTGGTTTTGTTGGAGTTAGCACCAGCTAAGTCTGGGTCATTGGTAAGTATAAAAAATATATAAATTACTATAAATTTTTTAACTTTTTCATCAAATTTTCTTTTAATTATTAAACGTCTAAAACGGGATACAATTTACCGATTATTCGACAACGAAAAATACTAATCGATTTCGCCGTGACTGATCAACAATCGATTAATCGTGACAGCCCTACACACAAGACTAAATCTAGGTCACCAGATACTCACTGATGAACTTGGAAATTTGAAACATACTCCTTAAAAACGTCATTTTGATGGTCAAAATATAGCTTAATTTTTTTGCCCAAAAGCTGCCAGAAGTCTCCTTTTAATAACTGATTTCAAAATTTTCTTTCGGGAAGGAACAATCTCCCCCCACCCCCTCCACCATCCCCCCTATCATCTATCATTGTTCGTACTTTTGGCACTCACATCAGTATCCCAACACTTTTGAAAGGGGGCCCATCACAGAATTAACCTGGAGCCAAATTTCTTCTCCCTGGCCTGTTGAGTTTGCTTTCAAATCTTTTGCCTGATTCGATTTGAGATTCGATTCAAGGAGAAAATCATGATTTGCTGGACCCCTTTATATTTACATTGAATCTATATTTACAGTTAAAACTAGAAGTCCTGTCACAAATAGTGCGCTTATCTAGGCTTAATTGCGCGTTGGAATTGCACGCAATTGCCATATCAAATGGCATCCAAAGCACGGCAGGTTCTCCTGGTTACTCATAGCAAACACATGCAATGTTTCTGCCAATGGACCTCCGGGTTACCCGGAGGTCCATTGGCTGAAACATTGCCTGTGCACAGGCCATATGTACAGAATATGATAGTTTTAATTGGGTCATAACGCGCACATTAACGCGCATATCAACATGCTATTTGTGCGCATTTCATGACAGGACTTCTAGTTTTAACTGTAGATATGGTGTGTTTTTTTCAGTTATCCCCTTGCACACTGATGTCGAAATATTTTAAGGTTCTGGCTGCAAATTTTTCCCGTAATGCAACTACAACTCAGTGAGCTCTATGAAACAAGACTGAATTTCTTCAATTCCCAGTTGCATTATGGGAAAAAATGGCTACTTGAAATTAGGATATTTTGATATCGGAGTGAAGGGAGTTAATCCTTTTAGCCAGTCAGTTTATTATTAAGTTGGTTTCATAACACAGCTTGTATTTCTTCAAAATTTGGGAGAATCTATTTCGCTTCTCACAAAAATGGATCTGAGAATCCATACCTATTATTAGGATATTACATATATTGTAGGATCCCATGAGGCTACCATAGAATCACGTTTGTTCAAAACAAGTGCCTAGGTTAACATTTGGGCTCCCTATGGGAGCACGAATTTTAACTTAGTGCAATATGAGGGATTTTCTTCAAAAATCTTTTTCTATAGAATCACCAATCACAATCATTTCATATTTGGTATATAACATCTCTGGGAAGATTGGATTCAGGTCTGTTCAGTTCCGAGTCCTTGCTTAAAATCTTAAAATTTGGGCTCTCTTCGCAGGGAGGGGGAGGGGGTGGAGTGGAGGTCCAAGTTTGTTCAGATCCATTCCTTAGTGTTTTTCCATAAAATTTGCATTTCAAACTGCAATGACATAATAACCCTTGGAAGTTTGGCAGTGCTGGTCTACAGCTTATAGGATTGGAAGCAGTCAGGTAGACCTATAATAATAATCATCTGACATGGACACTAGAGTTATAAATAATTTCATGACTTCATTCCTCTGTAGTGTTGATGAACCATGACTAACTGAATGTGATCTTCTTCTTTGAACCACTTTATCAGGTGAGTGATTAAGGGGCCCCTTGGGGCCTTTTTTTAAGTTTGCATTGGTTTAATTTGGTTATAGAAAGAGAGCATGCAACAGCCAAAAGGACCATGCGGGAGGGCCTGAGAAATAAATTTTTAACTTTTTTAGTACAAATCGCTGCATTTGATGTCTGCACGATAGTTTTCCAGTATGACAGATTTGTTATAGAGGTCTTTGGCAAGGTACGTACCCCCATGTACCAGTCCTGGAAATGAGACGGGTGCGAGTGCAATTGCTCCCGTCAGCACTTGTGATTTCTATTTTACGGAAGCTAAAAAATACACTTGTTGAAAAATATTGTGGAGCACCAATATATTGTGAGGGCATATAAATGTGTGTTGTTTTGAGAAAGCAGCACACTGTGGCCAGTGGCAAGTTACTGTCATAATTTAGCAATTCCTTGTACATTTAACCCTTTGAACACTAGTGGTATCTGTCATGCTAGTTCAATAGCAGCAATTTGAAGAGTTCAGTTTCATTATATGGAGTAAACCAATCAATATTTTCAACGTGCAGCCTCTAGGCTGCACGGTGAAAATACTGATTGGTCTATCCCACACATTTACTGAACAGCCATCCTATTTAATGACGTTATGACATATCATGTTCTTGGCTGGAAAAGCGGCCGCTCAGGTTCAAAGGGTTAAGGTTTCTGGTGACAGTATTCCCTCGAAATTCATATACTAACATTTTACGCGTGCAATTTACTCTTGTCTCTGATTTCACGTGAGTTTAAAACTGCACCCTTCAATTTTGTTCAGTTCCAGGACTACCATGTACCCAATCAGAATTTTATGTACCCTGAACCTGCAGCTCAGTAGTGCTGAAAAAATTAGTTGACTGCAGTTAAAACTAGAAGTCCTGTCACGAACTGCGCGCTTATCTAGGCATAATTGCGTGCAGGAATTGCGCGTAATCACCATATGGAATGGTATCCCTAGCATGGCAAGTTCCCCTGGTTACTCATAGCAAATACAGGCAATGTTTCTACCAATGGACCTCCGGATTACCCAGAGGTCCATTGGCTGAAACATTGCTTGTGTACAGGCCATATGGACAGAATTTGATAACCTTATCATGGTCATAACGCGTAGATTAACGCGCAAATCGACATGCTATTTGTGTGCATTTCATGACGGGACTTCTAGTTTTAACTGTAGTCACTGTCAACACTGATTTAGTCCAAAGTCGTCTCTGCATTTCTGTGTCGACTAGTATTTCTGATAAAAAAATTACAAGATAACAAAATTCCGATTTATAGCCTACTGAGGAAGAGTTAAAACAGTTGTCAGTTGATCTATTCAGAGAGTGAAATCAACACTAATAATGAGATAACTGACACAGATTTTGAGATCAAAGAAAGTAGACATGGATGTTACAGTTAAAACTAGAAGTCCTGTCTCGAATAGTGCGCTTATCTAGGCTTAATTGCGCGTTGGAATTGCGCGCAATTGCCATTTCGAATGGCATCCAAAGCACGGCAGGTTCTCTTGGTTACTCATAGCAAACACATGCAATGTTTCTACCAATGGACCTCCGGGTTACCCGGAGGTCCATTGGCTGAAACATTGCTTGTGCACAGGCCATATGTACAGAATTTGATAGCTTTACTTGGGCCATAACACGTACATTAACGCGCATATCAACGTGCTATTTGTGCGCATTTCATGACAGAACTTCTAGTTTTAACTGTAACTGTGTTGCCTCGGCTCCTTTGAACTCTCTGACATTGGGCACACTGCACAGGCCTTAATACTGTTAATGGTGCAGTTATTATACCCCCCGCAAACAAAGTTTGGGGGGGTATATAGGAATCACCCTGTCCGTCCGTCCATCTGTCCGTCTGTCCATCCTTATAAGCGCAACTCCTCCTAAACCATTTGAAGAATTTTCATGAAACTTTACATAATGGAAGAACTCCATATGAAGATGTGCATGAAGCAATATAATTCCGCAGGGGGTATCACTTTGTGAGCTTGCTCACAGTACCTCTAGTTTGGACTTGTCTCCATACAATAAATTTTCTTTTATAGAGAGATTCCCATGCCATTAATATATTAGAAAGCATGTGGTTAATCATTGATCGGGATTACTCTCCACATCTGTGGTCGATTGTACCTTGGATTGAATCATTAATCTTATACGCAAGTGTCTAATGAAATGAACCGTTTGTTAACAACTTACCACAAAATATAATAAAAATATAGCCCATCATGCCTGTGGGTGTCACCCATGAAGTGGCATCACTGGATTGTGTAAGTGGAGAGAAATATTCTACACCAGAGGCGCTGCTATCTAAACCTTTTGCAGCAAAAAGAAGGGTGCTGCCTTTGTCGACTTCGACTCAACTTGTGGGTGTTGACTAATTGTCTCCTGAATACCAAAGTCGTTTCACCACTAGAGCTCAGGGTATATAAACTTCTTACAGGGTACATTTGGCCTTGCTCCCTGCCAAAGACATGAATAATTAATAGTATACCACAGGACGAAAAATCCTTGCCTCATTTTGTTTTTTGCCAGAAATAAAGACACATTTTCTTTATTATTGGCTTCACAAATGGGTCACCTCCTTTATAGGGCCAGAAAAATACACCATTACAAGTTTCTGCCTCATCCACTGGAATTCCAGATTATTGCCTCATTTTTGCCAGATTGAATAATGAGGCAATAGTCTTGTGTTATTAAGGATAAAATGTTGACTAATGGTACATTTTATTATAGCCATTTAGGCTGTTCTGTATATAACCCTGTCCATTGAAAATTCTATCTGAGACAACCTACACATGCAAGGAAGCAGTATGTAAGTGAAAAATTATAAAATATGCTTCTTGTGGAAAGGGATTTATCTGATAACCATAGAGTATAACAACCGTTGTATATACTTGAAGTATATACAACGGTTGTTGTATATAATTATAATTTATGCGAACGACCTCTGACCTCTTTCAATTCCATTTTCATTCATTCATTCATGAAACATCGTTATATCACAGGGCAGGTTTTAATTGTACGCTTATTGCACTTTGTCAAAATCCTCTGATGGTGTCATTTCTTATTTATTTCGCTTCAATAAAGGCAACCTAAAATTTTGCTTCAAAACATTGTAGAAATTACTTGAATGTTAATAGTAATTAGTATGTGGCGACTGCGAACTATTTATAGTCACGGCCTCGATCAAAAGTACTCGCGGAACTGCGCTAATTAAAAGTTTGTCTGCTCTACCTGAAAAAAACACTTCGTAAAAAATTGTAAACAAACGCAAAATTATTTGTTATATTGGGACTACAGCATAAAACACGGAAGAAAACTGGAACTATGTCAAAAAAAGGAATAACTCGACTGAAACACCGTTTTGTTACTGTTAATAAAATAGTTGAAATTTATTTTGTTCCAGCGCAGTTACATGATGCAAGAAGTGCAATCGCACTTTACAATCGCCGTCATCGATTTTGTAATGTAAGGGACACAACTCTATGCATCTTGTCCTATTTCTTTTGTCTCGTAGACTGGTTTTCTTTGGAGGCCCGTGGGAAGCATATATAAGTCGGGTAGACGCACGAGACGGGTGTCTGTTTGTTATCAGATAAAAACAATAAACGTATAGTGTGTTTTTATATCTGTGTTATACAACTCGTTGAAATATGGTTTATTTTTTCTCAGCGAAGCCTCGAAAAAATAAACCATATTTCAACTCGTTGTATAACACAGATATAAAAACACACTATATGTTTATTGTCTATATATTACACAATTTCCCCACAAGGATATAATTAATAATAACCTCATTCTCCATTTTGTTCTTATAACCTGGAATAATGCTAAATAGAAAATTAACTAGCCATGGCCTTATGCACTCTCTCTCTCCCCCCCCCCCCCCCCTCTCTCTCTATCTCTCTCTTGGAACCTTCTGCATTTACACTAGGGTGAGCCACCTCTTTGATCATGGGATTTGATCTCATCAACTTTTCAAAATACATATGGAATAACATCGACCCTAACTGTCATGTCCATATATCTTCTGCTTAACTCTTATTTGATAGACTAGAGTATGCCACTTGCAAAAGAATTACTGAATGACTAAACTAAAAAATTTCATTTTTGTCCTAAAAAAAACTGCACATGATCACTCATTGGAACCAAGCCTGAAAATAACCAGACTGTCATCTGCAAAATGAGGCCCCCAGAGGATGAATTTGGTGATGTTACTCAATCTGAATCATGGTCTCAAACCTAAACAGAAAGATGTACCCAGAGGATAAATTGGACCACTGTAAAGGATAGCATCAACAAATTAACCCTCTGTTGACCTCATTCTGCAAATGACAGATAGCTTATATTCAGGCTTGATTGGAACTATCTCAACATGCTCATTCCAATGCGGTGTGATAAGCTATGTTTTGGAGGTAAAAACTGGAATAATAAAAAAGTTGGATTTACAAGTTTTAATTTACATGTACATGTTTTACATCTTTCGTAATGACGATTTACATGTTTGTTCAAATCGAGGCTCTGTGGTCGAATTTAAAGGTGTCATTGGGCCCCAGGTTTTAAAACTACGGTATTCGCAAAAAACATTAAATTAAAAAGTCTTTTTTTTTTTTTTTTGAATAGCAGCAACTTCAAATTTTTCCATGTTTGATATATGTGTTTATTTATTAGATGCGATTTAGAGGTTCTGAGTTCGATCCCCGTCTGGGACGACCCGCATTGTGTCCATGGGCAAGGCACTCTATCCCAGTTGCCTACATGGGGACACGATGGCGCTGTGTACTAAAGCATACTGCACGTTGATGGTGCACATGTCTTCAATTGCTGTAACCCTGCTTGAGCGGATCTTGAACAGAGTTAGAATGTTGAGGAGCTGACAGTTGCTCATCGCTGTTCGGTGGTTCTCTCCGGGTACTTTGGCTTCCTCCACCCGTAAAACTGTCATGGTCACGATTAGCCATTATGCATAAGTATGTGACTGTAAACACCAATAAATAAATAAATAATAATTGGATGTGATTTTCGTTCCCAGAATTGACTCTATCAAGCTCCGCACACAAACTTGGCTGATATGACACCCATCAATCTCGACCAATATGAACAAAGCTAGATTTGTCTCCCTTGATGTGTTACTAGGTGCAGTCAATTTGTGTACATTGAAATCGTTCACTGTTATTGGTAAATTGTTGAAAATAATCAGGCAAATTGGAATAGTTTGACCTGAGATTTTGTATGGTGAGGAATTAACCCTTTATCCAACGAATCGGCCAACGTAAATAATTGGAAATGCAGAGACAACGAAATATTCGAAAAGAACCATGATGCAGGCGTGTGACGTCATGCACGTGCAATTACATCATTTATCGCTCGAAATAAAAGCCAGTGATTTCGGACCAAATATGACAATTTGAGTCCGAAATTTTATAGGAGATGTTTAGGATTTGAACTTTGTTTCCCCCTCTCGTCTGTGGGTTATAAAGTATCAGGTTGTCGCCAGTAATAGTAGGCATAGAATACAACATAATTATGCCTATATTACATGGAAACAAAGGATCCTGAGTGTCGTTACGATACAGCATTGTACTCGACATTTTAACCACCAGCTTTTCTGACTGATCATAGTATGATCGACGGGGGGAATGAGTCCGGTCGACGAACCTGCAGCCGGTCTAGCGGAAACCCTGACTTAACCCCAATTGTCCACATGGGGGCATGATGACGCCATGTACTAAGGTGTACTGCACGTCGATGGTGCGCATGTCTTCAACCAATCTAACCCTTCCTGTGCTGCAGTGTGGAGTTACGATGTTTGGGAGCTGGCAGCTGCTCGTCATTGCTCGGAGGTTCTCTCTGGGTACTCTGGCTTCCTCCACCCATACAACTGTCACGGTCATGTTTAGCCATTGTGCATAAGTATGTGACCTTAAACATCAATAAATAAATACAAAAACGAAACATAAGATTTTAATACTATCCAATTGTACTCTCTGTAAAAAAGCCATTACATTTTGTCAAATCATTGCTTCAGGCATCTTGTTTCTTTACATACCTACAACAATTAGGACCTTCCAGTCTATGTGGAATGAAGCTCCTTCCTACTACATATGGGTACTTTTCTGAATGGATTCAGCTTCATATGGATGTGTGATGATATGCAATAGCCTAGTACATCTGTCCTATCTTCAGGGATCAAAATAAGTGGTATTGTATCGCATTTTGCTATGCAAAATTCAGGAAAAGCTATGCAATCATTAAATATGCATAGCGAAATGTGATGCACATTCTGAAGTTCTATATCATGGACGATGGGCATTAGTCCTAACTTATAACTGCTTGTCTGGTAGAAACATGATGGCTCAAAGGCAAATCAGCAATTCGTGGACCACCAGGTAGAATACCTGCCGGTCCATGAACTGCCCATTTGCCTCCAAGTCCTCAAGTATCCACTCTAATAAAAAGTTAATTGGGGATACAGTTAAAACTAGAAGTCCTGTCATGAAATGCGCACAAATAGCACATTGATATGCGCGTTAATGTACGCGTTATGGCCCAAGTAAAGCTATCAAATTCTGTATTTATGGCCTGTGCACAAGCAATGTTTCAGCCAATGGACCTCCGGGTAACGCGGAGGTCCATTGGCAGAAACATTGCATGTGTTTGCTATGAGTAACCAGGAGAAGCTGCCGTGCTTTGGATGCCATTCGATATGGCAATTGCGCGCAATTCCAACGTGCAGTTAAGCCTAGATAAGCGCACTTTTCGTGACAGAACTTCTAGTTTTAACTGTAGAAGCCCAATCACATGATGGCAGAGTACCAAATCTGTATGTCTGTACCGTACATGTATGCACTGTAATGCATGGATCAAACCATTTGAAACTTTGAAAGCTACAGTAGTGAAAGAGTTGAAGATTTCACATCTGTTGGTGCCAGAGAGCACTACAGAAATTTACAGATCCAGGTAAAGCTGCTACAGGAAATTAATAGCAGCATTACCTGACTGTATAAATTTCTTTGTATTTATTTTTCTTCTAGTAGGCCTATCACTAATATACATGTAACTAAGTGTCAAATTCTTTCTGGAGAACAAAAGCACTCCTTATTGTATATTGAATTTGAAACATAAAAATGCTACACAATTTAAAAAAAATGCTATACATGTTTTGAAAATGTATAGTATTTCGCTATGCAAATAAAAAATAGTATTTTGATCCCTGCCGATCATAAATACCGCCTGAAATAAGGAAAATGATTCCTGATACAGTAGAACCTGTTTTGAGAGACTGCCCTTTGGGCCACACAAAAGTGGTCTCTCAAGACAGGTGGTCTCTCATAACAGGTTTCAGGTTTTCTCAAGTTAGTACATAACCAACCACAAAATTCAGAAATGGACAAGAATGGATTTTTGTAATTACTTTGTAGTTCTTTTTTTTATGAAGTTTTTGTAACAAATTGAAATGGACTGTTATAAAAATTATAAAAATAAATTAGTGTTGAAAATCTTCATTGAAGATTTTCAACACTAATTTATTTTTATAATTTTTATAACAGTCCATTTCAATTTGTAACAAAAAGATTTTCAACACAAATTTATTTTTATTCCTATCTGTCACATTTCGGGTTTGTATGAAATTGTTTATTCAGCAATAATATTACCGGTAATCTTTTCACAGGGGTCTTATAAAAACATCTCAATCTTTAATGAGTTAGCAATTGAACCCAATTAAGAGCTTTTAATTATGTTAGTATGACCACAATGGATTTTCCAATTCCAGAACAGGTAAAAGGATTTTGTCGTGGTTTCAGTCTTCAAAGGGGCGGTCTCTCAAGATAGGTCTATTATGGCATAAAAATACAAGCTGGTACCAGGTCACAGTGGTGACTCCCTGATAAATCACATCGATGACCACTGGGTCGGCGATGACGACTTAGGCAGCGATCACCTCCCGGTCCATGCCTCACTGCAGTTCAGAAATGGCCCACTCAGGTACCCCCCAACTCTCCGCAGAAATTTTAGAAAAATTAATTGGAACCTCTATTGTGACATCATCGATGTCCAACTCACAAACACCCCCCCATCCAATGCAGCGGAACTCGAAACCCAATGCGAGGGCATAGAAAAAGTCATTAACTCAACCCTAAACGAAATATGCCCAAAAGAAGAAGTGTGTCCCTGGAGAAATACGATCTTGGGCGACACACTCTCACTAATCAAAACTAAACGGAAAGCTCTTCGCGCTCTTAATGTAAAACCGAAACTGACCCCGGTAAGAAAGCTGACCTCAAAAAAACATACAACCGCCTTCACGGCGAGGTCAAAAAAGCCCTCCAAGCTGAAAAACAAGCCGACTGGGAAAAGGCAACAGCCGATCTAAACGGAGTCCAGGATGCGAAAAAATTCTGAGACTCTTTCAAAACCCTAACTGGGCAAAAAAACAAAAGCCGCAAAGCCGCAGGAAAACCTCTTAAGAAGGAAGATGGTTCCTTCACGCGCACTGACAAAGACAAGGCTGACACCTTTGCTGACCTCCTAAGAAAAACCCATCGCCCACATCAAGGTGCAGGCAACGATGACGCCGCCATAAACGGCATTGATGACTACATCAATGCACACCCTGATATCTACCGTGACCCCAAATTCGATAACGAGCCAGAAGACGGGGATGAAGATGACCTCGTCATCCCCATCACTATTGACGAAATCATTAACGTCATAAAAAAATGCAAAAATTCTTCCTCACCCGGCGAAGACGAAGTAAGCTACAAAATTCTAAAACAAAGCCCATACTCCCTAATCGAAAAACTAAAAAAACTGTTCAACGCATGCCTCACCCATGGCTATTTTCCAAAATGTTGGAAAAAAGCCATCGGTGTCATGATTCCAAAACCGGACAAGGACCCCTCCGACCCAGCCAGCTACCGCCCAATCAGCCTACTCAGCTGCATTGGTAAGACATTCGAACGAATCCTTACCAATCGGCTCAGGGGGCACCTTGAAGACAACAATTTTTTTAATAAACGGCAAAGAGCCTATAGAAACCGCAAAGAAGGCATCGAACATGTCTACCGACTAGTTACCCAAATGAAGGCCGCTATCAACAATCAGCAAATAGGTGCGGCAGTCCTGTTAGACGTCGAAAAAGCATTTGACTCCGTCTGGCACAATGGAATGCGCTACAAATTATCAGAAATGAAACTCCCCAAGAAACTGCTCAGATTGCTATCCTCTTTCTTAAATGATCGCGAAATTAAAGTCAGAGTGAACAATGAACTGTCTGACAGTGTCCCCCTTGAAGTAGGCACCCCCCAAGGATCTGTCTTGAGCCCTCTCCTTTACATCCTCTATGTAAATGACCTTAACTTCTCCGAAGATCGTGTACAAGTCTCCCAATTCGCGGATGACAAGGGCCTCTGGGACTCTAACAATACGGCCAATCTGCTCCAAAAACCCCTGCAACGCGCTCTCGATGACCTAGAACAATGGTGTGCCAAATGGAGAATTAAGCTAAATGCCAATAAATTTTGATCTAAAACTTATGGATAACACCCTCCCAGAATGCAAAGAAGCGAAATTCCTGGGCATCACCATTGATCAGAAACTGTCCTTCAACAAACATATCGACGACATGGCGAAAAAAGCCACTAAACGAATTAACTTACTGAAAATGCTCAAGGGAACTTCATGGGGGTCCACCCTACTCAAACTATACAAATCCTTTGTGCGCCCAGTACTCGAATACGGTGCAATAATACTAACTGACCTCAATCAAACTAATATGGGAAAACTCCAGAGGGTCCAAAATCACGCGCTTAGAGTTGCCCTCCGCGCCCCATGGGACACACCCATAAAAACACTCCACGACAGGGCCGATATCCCCACCATTAAAGACCGCCTAGCCACCCTGGCCGCGAAAAATCATGACCGGTTAGCCGACAGCGAACTAATCTCCGAACTTGGAGTAATTTGCGAAAGCCGACAAAAGCCCAAAAATTGCAATCAAAACTAAGACCGCTCGAATAAAAACTAGGGAATGACAAGGTGAACTGCGATCCCCGACGCCCCTGAATACCCCTAAACTAAATTAAAAAATAAGCCCGCAACCAGCGAAGGGTACAACAGGAAAGAAACACTCTCGGGTGTGGTCTAGTGTGCTAGACCTGTTGCCCTCCCGCTGACAGCCTCGGAAGCTCAACCCGCATTAAACGATCGTGATCCCCGGCACCCTCAACTTCAAATAAACTTAAACAAACCTAAATAAGGCCACTTCCAGCGAAGGACACAACAGGAAAGAAACACCCTCGGGTGTGGTCTAGTGTGCTAGACCTGTTACCGTCCCGCTGGCAACTAGGAAGTTCAGCCAACTTAAAACGCTCGAGATCCCCTGCACCTTAAAACTAAATAATAAATAGGGATTGGGGTCCCAAGCACGAGAGTATGTTACTGCCCTTACGAATGTAAAGATTCGTGCATTTCATACTCTCCCCCATAGCGACAAGCACACACACAGCACAATACCACACCAGAGTATGTTACTGCTCTTACGAATGTAAAGATTCGTGCATTCCATACTCTCCACACACACACAGCAGATACCACAAGGACACGCAACTAAAGAGGTGCTACTTTTATCTTTACAGTTTACATATTCTAATGAAAACTAATTCTACCTTCTTCTTTTAAGCAGATGTTTTTTTGACCAGCACCCCAATAACCGCTACAGACAGTCTAACCGTTATGGAAACAGTCACCCCCCACGGTTCCTGAACATCCTCCGCTCCATCCCTAAAAGTGGTCAACCACTTTAAGGGAGGCGAGCGCTGGTCCTGCATCCCGCCTCTGCCCCTTTTTGTAAGCGCATTGCGCATCTTTTTGTCCCAACCCAATAGGATCACAATGCAGGCCTGCCCCCGAACCAGGGAAGTTCGGGTCTTCTTCTTGGTGGTCCCCGAAAGGGGTCGTTGTTGTTTCCTTCAAAAGACATCCTATCTAACAGAGACAGCCTGAGGCAGATTATACTTGCCAGTGATGGCCATCACTCAAAATCATCTCCGAAGTGGCAGACTATACTTGCCTGAAAATCCAGACCGACTGCACCCTCGGGGAGAGGTACTACCTTTGTGAGAGGACCCAACCCCTCACACTGGTCCTCACCCGAGGGTTCAACCGACATCAGTCAAAGAGACCATCACGACGCCGCAACCGGTGACACCTGCCGAGTACCTGAACCTGTTCCTCCTTCAACACGAGTAGACATGTGGAAATTAGTCACTTACAGTCAACGAGGGTCGAAAGGGGCTTGTTCCTCATATCGTCCCTGCGCGCCTTCGGCGCGTTAAACCATTCCATTCGGTCACAGTGGTCTCTCAAGACAGGTGGTCTCCCATACCAGGTCCATTATAGAGTAAAACCAATCGGTGCCTGGCAAATGTGGTCTCTCAAGACCGGCGGTCTCTCAAGACCGTGGTCTTTCAAGACAGGTTTTACTGTAACCGGTACCACAGATGTAAATGTGATTCGATTCGAGATTCAAATGGATTTGAAATATTTTTCTCCGATTTGATTTGAGGTTCAATTCAAGCAAAAAATCCTGATTTGCCAGACCCTACTGATGTAGTTCTCCAAAGGTTTGTTTTGTCAGGAACGAGTTGATAATTAGCATATTTTGTTGGTATGGTTAAGAAGGTATCCGGACAAAATACCCTCGGACAAAATACCCTTAGGACATAATACCCTCAAAAAAATACCCTTAGGACATAATACCCTCAATGGGTAGGACAAAATACCCTCGGACAAAATACCCTCAGACCAAATGTATATAAAGTTGGATTTTTGGTGTTGGGGGGGGGGGGGGGGGGGGGGTAATTGCATCTAAGTCACTAGCCGGTGTTTTGTTGGAAATAACAAGTACCAATATTTTTAATTTTTTTTATTAACCCTTTACCTAACGTAACGGCCAAAACCGGCCACCGCTATTCTCAAAAATCGCCAATTAATTTTCACTGCTTTTTCATTTTTTGTCTCAAAAACATAGGTTATGACCCCTCGTTGGAACGAGCTCGTTCCAACGAGGGGTCATAACCTATGTTTTTTGAGACAAAAAATTAGTTATTCAAGAATTATTTTTTCAAGTGTCGTCTGCTTTTCAGGTTAGGTAAAGGGTTAAACTAAATAGATATGAAGCACAATACCAATGGCAGATGGCAATTGAATATGAAGCACAAAAAAATGGCAGATAGCACAGAACATGAAACAAATATGAGGGTATTTTGTCCGAGGGTATTTTGTCCTACCCATTGAGGGTATTATGTCCTAAGGGTATTTTTTTGAGGGTATTATGTCCTAAGGGTATTTTGTCCGAGGGTATTTTATCCTACAATCGGTTAAGAAGGATCAGAATTAAAAATTATTACAACTGATATTTTTCACATTTTACATAATACATCTCTACCACGCCTAAGTGACCGTATCCAGTTGAAGAGTGCAAAGTATAGTTTTTGATACTCCAACCTTCTTGATATTTCTTCTGCTCAATCTAGTGAACTGTGGCAAAAGGTCTTTCAGGTATGCTGCACTGATGCTCTGGAATGACCTCCTGGTGCATATTGGGGCCAAGCCTGGAAATAAGCAGACTATCATCTGCAGAATGGGGTCCTCAGAGGGTGAATTTGGTGATGCTACCCTGCACAGCAGGGTAGCACCACTAAATTTACCCTCTATGAAGTTCAATCTGAATCAGGGTTCTCAAGTCTAAACAGAAAAAGGTACCAGAGGTTAAATTGGCCCAGTGTATGAGACAGTATTAGCAAATTCTCCCTCTAGGGTCCTCGTTCTGCAAATTACAGATTGCTTATTTCCAGTCTTGATTGGGGCTGAATCAACTTCTAATCATGTTAATTCTTTGATTCTGTCATGAAATGGTCCAAATTGCTTTTGCAGTTCGTATCGACGAGGCTTGCTTATTATTTAATTTTAATTATTTTACGATTCATGCATTTCAATCCTTTTAATTAAACCTGCCGTTATTATATTCATTTTGCATAATGTTGCTTTGCTTTCCTCCTTTGTGAAAAGATATTGAAATTTCATTGCCATTCATGATTGTGAGAATGGCTGTTTTTAACATCATTGCTTCATGTTTTAAATTAATGTGTACCATATTTACTCTATGTATTGGGACACTCTATGATTTGGGACACACATTTTTTCCAGAAAACTATATTTTTTTTATGCTCCAAAGTTTGGGACATTCAGGAGATTTGTTTCCAGTTGGCCCGTCACTAGTAGCAGACGACACTCATAAAAAAAATTCTTGAGTAACTAACAATTTTCATTTTTTGCTTCCAAAACATAGCTTATGATCCCTCATTGGAACGAGCGCAATGCGCACGTTCCAACGAGGGACCATAAGCTATGTTTTGGAAGCAAAAAATGAAAATATAAAAAAAAATTGGATGGCGATTTTTGAATATAGTGATGGAAAACGAATCACACACAACTTTATTCAGCATCAAATCAAGACTAGGCTGTGTTCTTTCCCCATTTTCTAAGAATTGGGACACCTGTGAAAATAATTATTTTTAGCTGTCCCAAAACATAGAGAAAATACGGTATTTCATTTTCAGCAGTTGGTCAAAAGCTCTATAGAGCTTCAATAATCACTTTTTTGTACATTATCCGACTAGAAAGAAAATCGATCTTATCTTATGGTGTAAAAACTTTATTCAAAAACAAGAACTTTTTGCTCCCAAAAGTATTTTTTTTATTCACAGGTCAGAATTTATTAATGTTAGTGAGGAATTGTATTCTGGTAAAATAAAGAAAGCACAACATGCAGTTGACAGAATACAAGTTTGGAAGGCAAGGTACAGTAAATTTTTGAATTAGTTTTCTTGTTTACCAGTTTATAATTGTATTTCAGTTTTTTTATATCAGAAATCAGGCTATTAGATTAGTCTTAAATTTGGGGACATTGGAGACTTGCCAAGTCAGTTGCTGTTCAGTCCCATTAATTTTTTTTTTGTAATACTGACTGTCTGGCATGCAGTTTTTAAGCTTCTCAGCATATCTATACTACTCAAAGTTTGCTAAGCCCCACATATTTGACACATCATTGTGAAATTTTCTTGTGACACATTTGTGATATTTTTGGTGGAAATGATTGAGGAATGTATTGAGATGGTCCCCAGTGTTTACATTAACTCTTTTGACAGGCAGACTTTTCATTTCAGTCAAGGAAAGCATGTACCCCTTGATTTCCATGATGTTTTCGTGTACTGTCTACATGTACATGAGATGTGTAGGGTATTCAGACTTCATTTCAACACAAACCCTTGTGATTTAATGATTGAATATGGCGAATGCAAATGTAAGAAGACATTTGTCTGAAGCAGAAATGTGGTGGGCTGTAGGGATGATGGAACAAGGGGCTACCCATCGACAGGTTGGTGAAGCCCTTGGTGTGCACCATACAGTGATCACCAGAGCCTGGGCAAGATTTCAACAGTATGGCACACCAGTCAGACAACATGGTGGTGGCAGGGACAGGGCAACATCTGCAGCTGAAGACCGGTTTTTGTTCATTCAGGCCCGTAGGAGCGCTTTGACACAGCAACCCAGCTTCGCAGTGACCTTCAGAATGCATCTGGGGTAAATGTTTCGATGCAGACTATCCGGGCAAGGTTGCACGAAGGTGGTCTCTGATGAGAAGACCATGTCTTCACTTCAGCTGTCCCAGAACCGCCACCAGGATTGATGTGAATGAGCCATGGATCACGTTGTATGGACCAAAGAAGATTGATGACCTGTCCTTTTTACAGATGAGTCAAGGTACTGCCTAGACAACACAGATAGGCGTTCTAGGGTATGGAGAAGACCAGGAGAGCAATTCCATGCAGCCAACATTGCTGAGCATGACTTCTATGGTGGAGGGTCAATAATGATCTGTGGCAGCATCAGCTGGGATGGACGTACAGAGCTCTGTGTCATTGACGATGGTACATTGACTGCACAGCGGTATATTGATGAGATCCTGGATGTCCACATCAGATTGTATGCAGGTGCAGTGGGTGAGAGCTTCATTCTGATGGACGATAATGCTCATCCTCATGTTGCCCATGCTGTCCGGTGTCCCACGGTATCTTCTCCCCACCCAGGGTGTCTTCCCCACCCCTCCCCTCTAATTTTTTTTCAACATGGATTTGAGTACCCTAACCTCATTTATTATTTTTATGGCATTCAGTGGAAAATACAGGAGGAAGATACCCTAGTGTTGATATAGGGCGCTGGGGGGAATCCCTAGATTTGAGTACCCTAACTACATTTATTATGTGTATCTTCCCCCCCCCCCACCCTGGCTATCTTACCCCCTCTAATCTTTTTTCAACATGGATAACATCAGGCATGTGTTTGAAAAAATAATAATCTTGGGTAGAGAGGAGAGGTTAACTTAATATTCATTTTTATTTTCTTTCTTCCATTCAGCGCTCCCTGCTTATACCAAGTAGTTACTATTTGACCTTTTCTCTTATGAATAATGCTTTTCAGCTTAAAAAAAATGTTAAGTTGATCTGTGTTGTGTGTGGATGGGGGTGGGGGAAGTTACACAGGGTGGGGGAAGATAACCTAGTGCATCTTCTCCCCAGGGAAGATGATACCCTGTTACACCGGGAGTACCGACAGAGGGAGGAGATTGAGCATATGGACTGGCCAGCAAGATCCTCTGACCTCAATCCAATCGAACTTGTCTTGAATGAGCTGCAGTTTGCGATTTCAGTCCGTCCAGACCAACCAAGAAGTGTCCAGGAGCTTGGTGCCATGCTGGTCCAAGAATGGAACAACATCCCATAAAGGACCATCTGGAACCTGATTGGGAGCATGAGAAGGCATTGTGAAGCTGTAATTAACAATAATGGGTCTCATACTCGATATTGAATCCATATCAGTTCACTCCATCAACTTTTTGGCAAATTTGAAAAATTTCCCTTTTTATCAATAATATCCATTTTCCATGGTAATCGTATTCAAAAGCTAAAAAGTATGTCAAACACAAACAAAATCTCAATTTCTGTGCTTAAATCATTAAAGATATAATTAAATATATATACTTTTCATAACAATATTTCAACTAAAACGTAAAACAGGTAGTTGGACATACTTGGTGCTTAGCAAACTTTGAGTAGTATATTAAACCTTGCTGTTGCCTTAGAATATCTATTAACCCTTGGGTGCCTCTAACATTGCCAACATTTTACTGCAGTGTGAGATGTGCTCAAACATGGAGTCTCCATGTAAACTTGAAGTTGTATTAAAATTGCTTGAAAGTTGCTTCCTGGCAAGTCTTTTTGCCAACACATACATAAGACTTCCCTTGAAATAAATGCAAAAACACAGAATATAAACTTTCAATGTGTAACAAAGGGGGGGGGGAGGGGGGGGGGGGGGTTGTCTTCCTGTCTTCCCAGCACCTATGTGATAATCCACGGCAACAGAGAGATGCTGACCATGGTTTTATTTGTAAAAGTTGGTGAGTTAACTGATACAGTGCTGAATTATTTTTCTTTGTCAGATTTTGATAATATGTCTTTTGACTTGGTACAATTTATGGGAGACTGCCTATTAGTAACAATGCAAATCCCAAATGATGAAATAAGTTTACTTCAAAGACAATATTAAATACATTCACAGAAAATGAAGCCTTTACAATGAGGTTTCTGCACTTAAGGAGAAAGCCCAGCACTCAGACACTTAATTAAGACATGCTGCCAGGTGACCAGATATAGTTCGATACTTTTCCATCAGAAATTAACATATTTAATCAAATATGAACTATACTATCAGGTAGTATAATTTATATTTTATTGAATCAGTAAAATTTATATTTTATTTCATTGATTATTTAACTGGTAGAGTGCTGGAAGCCCACATTTGGGCTTTAATCACAAGTTCAGGTACCGTAACTCAAAGGCTTCATGTTCAGCAGATATGATTCATATTATCTTTGAAGGAAAATTACATGGTCTGTATAGATTTGCCTTGTTAGAATTTATGGGAGAGTGCCCATTGGCACTCTTCCATAAATTCTAACAAGGCAAAGACATGTGAACAAATTATCATCACCAAAAATAATTTAGCACTCTACCAGTTAACTTATGGGTGTGGGTGGGGTGGGGGACATTTGGGAGCCCAGGGGTAATCAAGGCTTTCTCTTATGAGAACCGCACACAAACCAGCAGATGGCCAAAAAGTTACTGTTATTACCCTTTGTATGTTTGTGGCATTATGGTCTATCTGGCAACAACGTCGGTGCATGCACTGCTTTCTGCAGAATTTTAGGCTGAACTTGAAACTGTCAATGATACAGTTAAAACTAGAAGTCCTGTCACGAAATGCGCACAAATAGCCCGTTGATATGCGCGTTAATGTACGCGTTATGGCCCAAGTAAAGCTATCAAATTCTGTACATATGGCCTGTGTACAAGCAATGTTTCAGCCAATGGACCTCCGGGTAACCCGGAGGTCCATTGACAGAAACATTGCATGTGTTTGCTATGAGTAACCAAGAAAACCTGCCGTGCTTTGGATGCCATTCGATGTGGCAATTGCGCGCAATTCCAACGCGCAATTAAGCCTAGATAAGCGCACTACTTGTGACAGGACTTCTAGTTTTAACTGTATGATACTACCCTCCTCTGCAATTAGAGATTTTGGTGGTATGGCTGGTTAAGTTTCCTTGACACTATAATTTCTAGGAATTTGGATTCATCGAATTCAACCAGACATTATTTTGACCAGTTCTCAATCTTTCTAACATCAGATGGCATTAGTTTTGTAGCTTCTTTGGGATCTTTAATCAGGAAAGCAGCAAGTCGGTTATACCTAATTTACCAGTATGGTAAGCAAATAACAGTGACTGAGCACATTTGGAATTGCCAATGAGTGAAACAATACAAATGCCTATTGTTTTGATACAGACTATAACTCTGGCTGGACAGTTAATTAAAACTAGTCTACCAGATGAACAGGAATGACCCAACAAAGGTGTACTAGAAATTCCAGTCCTTTAAGTATTAAATGATTTCTAAACAAATTGTACACATTATTATACCATCCAATTTGGGAACATTTCTATGATTGGGGGATTTAGGTTACCACTGTAATTTGGGTAGAATTGAACTCTGTGCTCATCGATACTGAAATATCGAAATTTCAACTGTAAAAGTTTCCTTTGATGTAACTTGGAGTTCAACCAATATTATCTTGCTTGTCAGAGCTCATTTCACAAGAAATATAATTTTCATGCTGTATTCAAGCCTGGAAAAAAAGCAATCTGTCATTTTCAAATGGAGGTCCCCAGTGGGTGAATTTGCTGATGCTATCAAAACTAGTGGGCTAGAATCCCCCAATATATCCTCTGCATTACTCTTTCTGCTTAGGTCTGAGACCTTGATTCAGAATGAGGTTCACAGAGGGTAAATTTAGTGATGCTACCCTGCTGTGCAGAGTAGCATCACAAAATTCTCCCTCTGAGGACCTCATTCTGCAGATGACAGTCTGCTTATTTCCAGGCTTGGATCATGTATTGCAAACAGTCTATAGTCTATTTGAGTTATAACTGCTAGCAGGATCATGGCCCACTATGCAACCCTATTGCATAGAAACTTGAGCCCATTCTCTTCTGAATGTCTCCTTTCGTTTGTGAAGAAATCCATTTCTATTTTTGCCATGGGATTCCAGTTTGTTCAGTTGGTTGACACACCCTCGTCATCACAAATGTTCTCTTCTCAGCCACATGAAAATAGAATGAACTCAGTATTCTGACATTCATTTTTGTTATGAACAAATATCAGGCGTATGAAATTCATCACAACTTAATCAGTAACTGCTGACAATTTCATCTTTGTAGCGCATAATGTACTGACATGGGGATAAGCTCATAATCGAAAATAAGCCCTGCTACCAACTTTTCTTCAGATTTCAGTTTCAGAGTCTGTTCCTTGTAAACAAGCCCACTGGCCTGGCAATCTAGAAAATCAAGGAGTGCAAACAATTGCCCTCCTCAGATTGCTTGGGAGTGCAATTGCACCTGAAATTTTCAATGCAGAAACTTGTATGCTATATTGGTTATATTCACTTCAAGGTATTAATATTGTGACTGAAAAAATGTACTACATTCAGCTACGTAGTGGAAAACTTGACACACAAATCTTCTCATTATTCAAAATGTTGCATTCAATTCTTATGTGACTGTCTTTTACACTCAAAATGTATCAAAATGCCACACAGAATGGGTCATGAATTATTGCGAATAATGCAACATTGACAAATCGTCCCCTGAGTTTCAATGTGTTGTATGTGCCAGTAGGCACATAGAACACATTGAAACTCAGGGGATGAAATGATAATAGATTTTAAAGGCTGTCCCAAACAGGTCTGGCATTCCAGTAAATCAAGGGGTGCTAAAAATTGCCCTCCTCAATTTTTTCTAGGCGTGCAGTAGGCATGCAATGCTCCTGCACTCCTAAAGAATGCCAGGCCTGAGCCCAGTCTCTGACTTTGGACTGACAACTTTGATGATAACCATGCTGGTAAATTGTTAAAATGAAAAATTAACACTTACCAAATGAACCTGGTATCATTATTTTTTCTTTCAAATGTTTCAAAAAATATTTCTACAAAACCATATTATTTGACCCCACATTGGAACAAGCTCATTGAGTTTGTTCCAATGAGGGGTCACATGATATGGTTCTGTTGAAAGTGGATGTACAAATTCTCTTGCAGTCTTAACCACTCAAAGATGAGCCCACTCATATATATTTTTGCTCTCTCATACAACAGCAGATAGTCTTACATGTACAAACATACATGCATACAATGCACTTCATATTCCAGTTAGATGATACATGTGTCAATCACAGTGTACTGTTTCTGAAAGGACCAATCAGATCACTGGAAGGGGTTATTAAATAGAGCTGTAGGTTAACCGAAACCGAACCGAGGTTTTTAGTTTTTTTTTAAAAACCGAAACCGTCGACATCCCGTAATCTAAGGTTTTTCGTTTTTTATTAAATACTCTCTTGCTGCAGAAATTCACAGAATGTAACCATCCCAGAGTAGTGAGAGTACCCAGACACTGCCAATGGCAGTGTCTGGGTACTCTCACTACTCTGGGAAGGCCACATTCTGTGAATTTCCGACATTTCAGTTTAGTTGTGTTTGCAGCTCTCCTCAAGTTGCGTGTAGGTGTCAGACCTCGAAAAATGGCCAAGCACAATAAAAGTTCTGTATATTCAGGTAATTATTATATTGGCCTTCCTGATTCTTCATATATTGTAGCTTATTTCGGGCATTCATTGAGTTTCACTCAATTTCACTGCCATTGAGTTATGACTCCGGACATAAGAATGAGTTTTATTGAATTTTATTTGGCCTCATGAACAAACCGAAAACCGAACCGAACCGAGGTTTTACTCCACCTGAAAAACCAAAACCGAAACCGAACAAGAAATTTAAAAACCTACAGCTCTATTATTAAATATTATTACCCTTTTAAAATTATACAAGCTTCCTGATTGGTCAGTGACCAATGCATCCAGTACAGTACATTTAACTCCAACTGGGAGTACGAAGTTCAACAGGGTGTATGAGAATATCACATGACAGCCAATAGGAGTGTACAGACATTCTATGATACAGTTCTCTGATTTCCTTTTCACCCATTGCCTCAGGCATTTTCATCAGTAATAATAAACATTCAGACTCACAAGCAAAATGAGAACAATATTGTTTCATGAGAATATTCCAAACACTTGAAATAAAACATGTGTACATATTCTTAATGCTCGATTTTACTGTCGAGAAGAGGGATTCTGTTGTGGTGATTCTTCACTTCAGATCCACTGTGGTTTCAAGAAACATACAACCTACCGGTATCTCATTATATGAATTGTCTCTTCAGTGAAACTTATTAAAGCACTTATACAAGTTTGAATGTTATGTCCTTGATTCTTCAAGACACACAATGCGCCACTGTACAGAATAAAACACTTATAAAGTTAACTTGTGTCCCACAATAATAACATCGCGTTATTTCCCAATGTCCTTAAATTGAAGTATTCCAAATGTTTGAGTTCAATCAAAGAGAAATAACTCCAATCTTTCTTGTTAACCCTTTACCTAACATGAAAAGCAGACGACACTTGCAAAAAAAATTCTTGAATGACTATTTTTTTTCATTTTTCGTCTCAAAAACATAGGTTATAACCCCTCGTTGGAACGAGCTCGACGAATGAATGAAAAAAATAACTAAAATTAATTGGCGATTTTTGAGAATAGCGCTGGCCAGTTTTGGCCGTTATGTTGGGTAAAGGGTTAACTGGTTGAATGCTAGAAGCCACTATCAGGACTTTCAACCAATGTTTTCCTTGCTCATGTTTCATATTCAATCAAACGCAAATAATATTTTGTTTATATAAATTTGTTCTATTACAAATTGTAATAGAGCAAATTCTGAATAACAAATTCCTTCAACAAAAAATAATCTAGCCTTCAACCAATTAAATAATAAAGAAAGATAAATTTCTTTCAGTTTCTCTATTTATTACAGTTAAAACTAGAAGTCCTGTCACGAATTGTGTGCTTATCTAGGCTTAATTGCGCGTTGGAATTGCGTGCAATTGTCATATTGAATGGCATCTAAAGCACGGCAGGTTCTCCTGGTTACTCATAGCAAACACATGCAATGTTTCTGCCAATGGACCTCCGGGTTACCCGGAGGTCCATTGGCTGAGACATTGCTTGTGCACAGGCCATATGTGCAGAATTTGATAGCTTTACTTGGGCCATAACGCGCACATTAACGCGCATATCAACGTGCTATTTGTGCGCATTTCATGACAGGACTTCTAGTTTTAACTGTACTTAAAGAAAGATAAATTTCTTTCAGTTTCTCTTATTACTTTTATCAAGGTTTTCTTCATTGGAATACCATTTGGGCATTATATAATAAAACAAAACTCAACACACTGAAGGGGCATGGCAATAAATTCATCACAGTGTTTCAGCAGGGTGTTTGTGACAGTACTACATGTACATGTACCCTTCTGAGGTTTGTATTTCCTATGACTTTCAGCCTCAGGGAAATCAGATCTCAGGAGGGTAGTACAGTCCTGTACACTGTGTAACTAATAGTATATAACCCTTTACTCAATGTGAACAACATCAAAATTTGTTATTTAACCCTTTACCCAACACAGACGATATCAAAGTTTATTATTTTAAATATATTTTCTTTAAATTTTTCAAAAAATTTCAACAAAACCATATCATGTGACCCCTCGTTGGAACGAGCTCGATGAGCTCGTTCCAACGAGGGGTCACATGATATGGTTTTGTTGAAATTTTTTGAAAAATAATATTTTTTCAACTGCAGAATTTGCATATTATGCGGGCGGATGCGGGCGATTCGTTGGGTAAAGGGTTAAAAAAAATTTTTCTTCAAATTTTAAAAAAAATATTAAAAAAAACATATCGCAAGGCCCATCATTGGAATGCTTCATTGAGCTCGTTCCAGTGAGAAGGTTTTTTTTCAACTGCTCAATTGTAAATTATGCAAGTGGATGTTGACGGTTCAGTCATGACCAGTAGTAAATGCATTTGTCCTAGAGCAAGATACTTAAAGCCCTGAGTTCCCATGTTGTGTCACAGTGGTGCTGTGTACTAAAGCATGTCATTGGTGCACTTGTCTTCAGCCACTGCTTGTGGAGAGTTAGCGAGTTGGGGAGTCTGATAGTTGCTTGCCACCTCTCAGTGGTTCTCTCTGGTACTCCAGCTTTTTCCACCTTTAAAACTGTTCATCACAATGTGAACCTGGATGTTGAAAGTGTTATTATTTGCCACTCCATTCACCAAGAAAGATATCGCCAATTTGTTAGATAAGGAATAAAAATAAATTAACCATTTACCTAACTTAGCAGCCAAAAATGGTCAGAAAATTAAAAATATCTTGGAAGTTTCTTCAATAAAACTGTAGAAATGTGGAAAATCATTAGAACCAGCTCATATGTATGGTTTTATTGAAAAATTGTGAAATTTCTTATCAACCTACCTTACAATTGTTTACTACAGGCTTGCACTACAGTGGAAGTCCCTAACTCGGAAAATATACTCTCTATTTTGATCTTTTCCAAGCGATTTGGGAAAGGAAAGTGGTGCAAAAGCACCAAGAAAAAATAAGCCAAAACTGGGTCGAATGTTACTGGCACACACCCAGTAGGAGACGCTCTTCTCTTAGTACAAATCCACGGCTTCCGGTCCAGTGTGCAGGTGTGTAGCTAATGACTCATTCTTTTTTCATCTGCCCGCGTGGCTAGACGTCCATATTTGCATTAAGAAACAGTGATAATTCAACTCATTGATAATGGTTACCTGTGTCTGGAATTATGGATCTGAGGATTGTATAATAACAGGACTGTGTTTTAGATATTCTTGTTATTATTTTCAACCACATTTTCATTGTATTTTATATTTTTTGCGTGTTCGCGCCTGACTTTCGCATACCATGCAGTTCGGACATAAAATGTTTCGTTTGATAAATTTATGTTATCCTTTTGGATATTATTATTGGAGTTAAGTGTCAATGGGGGGGTTGTATGGACAGGATTTCTCCTCTCTGTTGAGGGCAGAATTTCTGTTTTTTGGGTCCATGTCGGCCGTCTGGGTTCAGTTGTGTTCCCGCTTGTCCTTTTTCTGCCACTTTTCTCTCATAGTCAGGGGTGTTCTTCTACTTTCTACATCTGTTGAGTTCACCTTTTTCTTCTACTGCTCTCACCTCTGTTCTGCCCAGGACTGTTCCTTGAGGGTAATGCCGTTTGCCCAAGCATGTGGTGCGTTCTTGTGGCTGTTCCTCCCGCACCTGCGAGAGAGGGGAACGCTGTCATTCGGGGCCTCCCAACACGACCACGTCTGGTGAGAGTTATACCCCTCCGTGAGGAATGTGCATTTTTTTCCTGTGGTGGATACTGCAGGAGATGTTGAGTTGTCTGGTGAAGAGATGCCTGGTTCCGGGACTGTGGTCCCTCTCCAGTCGACATCTGAGGCTGTCACTAGGGTTGTGACTCCTCCTTTGGAGCCGAGCTGGGTTGCTCTCTCCACTTTTCCACCAGTTTCAACAGCTCCCATCATATCTGCTGCTACTGCTGTTCCGTCTGCAATGTCATCAGTCATCATTTCAGCCAGCCTTGGCTTATCCCTGCAGGGGTCTTCAGAGATGTATGGTAGTGTGGACGTGGGGTATCGACCTCAGCCTTCCCTGACTTCAACTTGGCGAAGTTGGAAGGAGCTGCCGACTGAACCCTCTGCTGTGGTCTCAGCCATCGAGCCCAGCAGTTTTGTCATTGGATTCGGATGTTCATGGTGGGGTCACCATGGGCTCTGTTGCATTTCCGTCCATGCACTCTGGTCCCATGGCCAGTTTTGCAAGACCAATGCTTTTTGTGCAGCCTGGACCTTCTGTCCCCCAGAGGTCAGTGGCGACTCTCCTGAGTTCCCGCTCTGTAGATCCTTAGGGTATGACCTACCCCTATACACATCTGCCTTCAGATGTTTCGGCTGCCACCCATCACCCTGCATCAGGTGTACTTGAGGATTGTGACCCTTCGCTGGTTAAAAGGGTCAGGAGTGAAGCCACTTTGCCGGTTTGTTCCCACGTCGAACCGGCTGACACAGGCCGTGAGCTTAGGGAGGTCCTCTACTTACTCACTCAGGTTCTTTCCAAGAACCTTCCCGTTGATTCCAGCAAGGCTACAAGTGGTTTCCAGGCGCCCCCTGCGGCGCCACCTCCTGGGATTTGAAGTAGGCCGCTTTCTGATCCCTCAGGTGTGCCTACACCATGGGAGGCATCGGCTGGTTTGCCCATGATGGGCTCTGTGTCTTCCGACTCAGAGGTTGAGTCAGACATACCTGACGTCTAGAGCCAACAGTCTTCTGACTTGGGGGCAGCTCTTGACTTTGTTCTTGAGTTCCTTCCAGATCTCAAATCGTCAAACCAGCCAGCGCTGTCAGCCAGGCCGTGATCATCGGTCATGCACCTACAGCCTGTGGAGCAACCCACTTCTGGGAGCCTTCAACTGTGCCAGTCGGTACAGGTGGTTGAAGTGTTTACATCTTTGGACTCTAAGCTGAGTTCCAAGGCTGTGAAGACTTCATTCTTCACCATGGCTGACACTTTTTTGCCTCCAGTACGTTATCGTTCCTACGATTCTGCCAATCCATCAGTCTGCCAGACTTTGACAGTCTTGGATCAGGTCTCCACCTCCCTCAGGCTTTCCATGCCCAAGTCAGCCATTATTCCTATGGCGACTCGTGAGTCCCCGTTGGCCTTATCGAGAGAGATGTTTTCTCTCTCAGATCATGTCGTCTTTGCTTTAGCTGCTTATCTGCCTCCAGATAAGTTTGATGACATACAGGCTTCTTTGCGTGTGCTTTCCAGGCGCTCATGCATCTTACTCACACACATGCCTGTAACATGGCTATCTTGGAATTAGTTCGTCAGGATGCTGTGTTGGACACAAGCCGTTCCCTTCCTGAGGGGCCGCACACTGCTCTTTGATCTGCTTCTTTGGGGGGGGGGGGGGGGGGGGGGGTCCGCAACTATTCCATGGTTCCGTGGCAATGGTCCGGGATGACATCCTACGTCATTCCAAAGATCAGCTGCTGCTTCGTCAGCTTGACCAGCCTTCTGTTGGAGGCAGGGGCCATCCAAAGCCTAACAAGCACCCTTCTGCTTCCTCTGCGAAGCCAAGGGTTGATCCTCCTGCCGCCATTTCAACTTACTCATGGGGTAAGGGTAAGCATCAGCAGGCTAGAGGGAGGACTTGGGATTCTTCATATTGTAGATGAGGTGGTTTCTCCTCTTGCGGGCCTCGCCAAGGCTCGAAATGAAGGTCCTCACCTCGATTCGTCCCAGGTTGGAGGAAGGATATCAGAATTCGCAGACCATTGGGCCACAATCACATCCAATCCTTGGGTGTTAGATGTTGTTCGGTCCAGGCTGCGGATATCCTTCCGGAGGCACCCCACTCTGTCGAGAGTGCCTCTTCCAACACAAGTTCCTTTAGACGTTATTCGTCGGGAACTTTTGATCACGGAGATAGACAATCTCCTGTCAAAGGGGGTGATCAAGGTCGTCAAGAACATTCATTCAGTGGGATTTTATTCCTGCCTGTTCTTGGTGCCGAAGAAGGACAGCCGACTCTGAACGATTATCGATCTGAGCATCCTGAACCAGTCTATCATTGCTCCTAAGTTCAGCATGGAGACTTTTAGGTCGGTTTGCCACTCCATTCACCAAGGAGATTTTGTTTCCAGCATCGACCTGCGAGACGCTTACTTTCACGTTACGATTCATCGGATATCGCGAAAGTATCTCAGGTTCGCTTTTCTGGCGCGAGTTTACCAGTTCAAGGCCATGCCCTTCGGCCTCAACCTGGCTCCTTGGGCCTTCACCTGACTGATGTCACATGTGTTAGCCTTCCATCGCACACAGTCCAGAGTGACTACTTCATCATTTCTAGACGATATCCTCCAGAGTCATTCTAATGCTGCCTTTCTGGAGTCAGATGTTGACACACTGTTGAGCCTGCTCAGGTTGCTAAGGTTCAGATTCAACGAGGAGAAGTCAGACCAGGTCTTTTCTCAAGTCGTGTTGTCATCTGGGGATGGACTTCCATACTCAGCTGAATACGGTGGCGATTCCCCGGGCAAGGGACGTGATTCTCTCATCTTTTGCCCTGACTCTGTCCCAGTCCACGTCTGCTACAGCTCGGAGTATTCTCCGGCTACTCGGTCTCTGCAGTTTGGTGACGGATCTCATTCCTCTAGGTCGGCTGCATGTCCGTCCTATCCAACACTTTCTGCTCAGTCGAATGTCGATCCTCTGGATCTTGTGCTTCAGTTACCGGAGTCTCTTCATCGTCACCATCTCCCCTGGATGGATGTCAGTGGATTATGCATGGAGTTCCGTTGGACTTATTCACATCTGATCATGTTCTGACGGCAGAAGCCAGAGATCTCGGATGGGGTGCAATGTTGGATCCTCTAGGTCTTTCCCTTCAAGGGTCATGGGACCAGGATCAAGCAGCTCTTCACATCAACCAGAAGGAATTTCTTGTTCTTCTTCTGAGTTTCCAGCAGTGGATCCCCCCACCTTTCGAATTGTCAGGTCCTTCTGTTGACCGACAATTCGACAGTGGTTGCTTACATTCAGAACCAGGGCAGCACGCATTCGGTTCCCATGTACGAATTGGCTCGGGGTCTTCTACTGCTCGCTCAGGATGTCAATGCCAGAGCGGCGGTTCGCCACATTCCTGGTCGTCTGAACGTCCCAGCCGACTCCCTGTCCACCGAATGGATGCTTTATCACAGTGCAGTGTTCCAGTCGCTTTGCGATCTCTGGGATCATCCCCACATCAATCTCTTTGCGACTCATTGGAACCATCAGGTGGACACTTTCGTATCACCGTGTCTAGATTTTCTGGCTTTTGCCATGGACGTTCTGTCACTCGATTGGAACGGTCTTGTCGGGTGCGCCTTCCCGCCAGTTCCGATTCTGCTTCAGGTTCTAGCCAAGATGCGAACCTGCTGTTGTCGAATCATTCTGATCACTCCCCTGTCGCCTCAGCAGGTGTGGATCGATCAGCTCCACTCTCGGACACCCTATAGTGATTGCTATGTCCGTGCGTGCGTCCGTCCGTCCGTAATCTTTCTCTCTTAATAGATAAGGTTTTGATATTTGACATGTGGGTATATTATCTCAAGACGATGTGTCGCGTACCACGGTTGCCATGCTTTGACCTTGAACTTTGACCTCAAGGTCAAATTATTCTGAATTCGGGGTTCTTTTCTGACAAGTTCGTGTCCGGGCTGTAACTTTTTTCCTTTAATAGATAGGGTTTTGATATTTGGTATGTGGGTAGATTATCTCAAGACGATGTGTCCCGTACCACGGTTGCCATGCTTTGACCTTGAACTTTGACCTCAATGTCAAATTATTCCAAATTCGGGGTTCTTTTCTGACAAGTACCTGTCCGGGCTGTAACTTTTTTCTCTTAATAGATAGGGTTTTGATATTTGGTATATGGATAGATTATCTCAAGACGACGTGTCGCGTACCAAGGTTGCCATGCTTTGACCTTGAACTTTGACCTCAAGGTCAAAATTATTCAGATTTTTTTTTTCTGACAAGTTTGTGTCCGGGTTGTAACTTTTTTCCCTTAATAGTTAGGGTTTTGATATTTGGTATGTGGGTAGATTATCTCAAGACGATGTGTCACGTACCACGGTTGCCATGCTTTGACCTTGAAGTTTGACCTCAAGGTCAAATTATTCCGAATTCGGGGTTCTTTTCTGACAAGTTCGTGTCCGGGCTGTAACTTTTTTCCCTTCATAGATAGGGTTTTGATATTCGGTATGTGGGTAGATTATCTCAAGACGATGTGTCGCGTACCATGGTTGCCATGCTTTGACCTTGAACTTTGACCTCAAGGTCAAATTATTCCGAATTCGGGGTTCTTTTCTGACAAGTTTGTGTACGGGCTGTAACTTTTTTCTCTTAATAGATAGGGTTTTGATATTTGGTATGTGGATAGATTATCTCAAGACGACGTGTCGCGTACCAAGGTTGCCATGCTTTGACCTTGAAGTTTGACCTCAAGGTCAAATTATTCCGAATTCGGGGTTCTTTTCTGACAAGTTCGTGTCCGGGCTGTAACTTTTTTCCCTTCATAGATAGGGTTTTGATATTTGGTATGTGGATAGATTATCTCAAGACGATGTGTCGCGTATCAAGGCTGCCATGCTTTGACCTTGAAGTTTGACCTCAAGGTCAAATTATTCCGAATTCGGGGTTCTTTTCTGACAAGTTCGTGTCCGGGCTGTAACTTTTTTCCCTTCATAGATAGGGTTTTGATATTCGGTATGTGGGTAGATTATCTCAAGGCGATGTGTCGCGTACCACGGTTGCCATGCTTTGACCTCAAGGTCAAATTATTCCGAATTCGGGGTTCTTTTCTGACAAGTTCGTGTACGGGCTATAACTTTTTTCTCTTAATAGATAGGGTTTTGATATTTGGTATGTGGATAGATTATCTCAAGACATCATGTCGCGTACCAAGGTTGCCATGCTTTGACCTTGAACTTTGACCTCAAGGTCAAAATTATTCAGATTTTTTTTTTTTCTGACAAGTTTGTGTGTGTCCGAGCTGTAACTTTTTTCCCTTAATAGATAGGGTTTTGATATTTGGTATGTGGGTAGATTATCTCAAGACGATGTGTCACGCACCACGGTTGCCATGCTTTGACCTTGAACTTTGACCTCAAGGTCAAATTATTCCGAATTGGGGTTCTTTTCTGACAAGTTTGTGTCCGGGCTGTAACTTTTTTCCCTTAATAGATAGGGTTTTGACATTTGGTATGTGGATACATTATCTCAAGATGACGTGTCGCGTACCAAGGGTGCATGCTTTGACCTTGAAGTTTGACCTCAAGGTCAAATTATTCAGATTTTTTTTTTTTTTCTGACAAGTTCGTGTCCGGGCTGTAACTTTTTTCCCTTAATAGATAGGGTTTTGATGTTTGGTATGTGGGTAGATTATCTCAAGACGACGTGTCGCGTACCAAGGTTGCCATGCTTTGACCTTGAAGTTTGACCTCAAGGTCAAATTATTCAGAATTTGGGGTTTTTTTTCTGACAAGTTCGTGTCCGGGAAGGGATTTTAATCAGATTTTACCTATTGCTTGAAATATTTTAGTATTACGGTTCACATCAGTTTATACCTAACATCGGTTAGTTGCTGCGGGGCCCGCAGAGATGGATTCCATCTCCGTGATATCTAGTTTACATGGAGGCCCTCCCGTCTTCTTATTCGGGTAAGAATCCTTCCTCTCCGCTGATCACATAACTCCAATGTTGGCGGATTCAAAAGAATGAGTCATTAGTTACTTGTCTGCGCACTGGATCGGAAGCCGTGGATTTGTACTACAAGAAGAGCATCCCCTACTGGATGTGTGCTGGTAGCACTCCACCCAGTTTTGGCTTATTTTTTCTTGGTGCTTTTGCACCACTTTTCTTTCCCAAATCGCTTGGGAAAGATCAAAATAGAGAGTATATTTTTCGAGTTAGGGACTTCCACTGTAGTGCAAGCCTGTAGTAAACTATTGTGGTAGGTATAATAAGAAAGGAAATTTACTATAAAATTTAAATTTCTTTTAAAAAAATGTGAAGTTTAATTTATTTTTTAAAAATTCTGTGTTAAGTAAAGGGTTAAACAGTAATAAATACAGAATATGAAAACAATATGGAAGTCAAACAATAATGAAAGTGTCAATGACACTGTAGCTCAACTTGTTTAAGACATGTACATGTACATGTATAATATGTGACACAGCAATGACAAACATCTAGGTTATGACCTGATAACAAAGGTACATCTAAAGTATTGTAACAGTCTGTACATAAATGCTGAAATAGCCTGTAATAAATGTATAGGTAAAGTATTGTAAAGGTGGGGTGACAGTTAGATGCTAAACTAGAAAAAAAATCTTTGAGTCCCAGAGTGGGTCTGACTGAACCCAAATATATTTGTTCTCATAGCACAGTGATAACAAAGGCACCCCAAAACACTCGTTCCTGCCACAAGGTGATAACAAAGGTACCCCAAGAAGTTTCGTGAAGATTGGTTTATAAATACAGCCTCTAGCCCGAACCGTATTGAATGTGCACTTACAGTGTATAAGTAGCACTGAATAAATCAAAGTTCATCTAATTCACATAATTTCTGCTCGAGAAGAAAAACCCGTATTATATGTGATGTATTACATGTTCCTAAACATTCCTACAAAAATTTATTCAAATCAGAACTTTCATACAGAAGTTCTGTACAAAAAATTGATTGCACTAATTTTGGTACAAAATGGCTGCTGGTGGCCATCTTGAATTTTGGACGGCATCTAAAAACACTTGTTGTCGTCTCACAGTGATAACAAAGGCACCCAAGAAGTTTCGTAAAGATCGGTTCATAAATACGGCCTCTAGCCTGAGCCGTATAGAAGTTATGTACAAAAAACTGATTGGATCTAATTTCAGTACAAAATGGCCACTGGCAGCCATCTTGAATTTTGGACCGCACCCAGAAACACTCGTTCTCGTCCCAAGGTGATGACAAAGGTACCCAAGAAGTTTTGTGAAGATCGGTTCATAAATATAGCCCCAAGCCAGAGCCGTATTGACATGTGTACTTACTGTGTATAAGTAGCACTGAATAAATCAAAGTTCATCTAATTAGCATAATTTCTGCTCGAGAAACAAACCCATATTATATGTGATGTATTCCATGTTACTAAACATTCATTCAAAAATTTATTCAAATCAGAACTTTCATACAGAAGTTCTGCACAAAAAACTGATTGCACTAATTTTGGTACAAAATTGCCGCCGGCAGCCATCTTGAATTTTGGACCGCACCTAAAAACACTCATTCTCATCCCAAGGTTATAACAAAGGTACCCAAGAAGTTTTGTGAAGATCTGTTCATAAATACATAAATACAGCCTCCAGCCCTAGCCGTATTGACGTGTGCACTTACAGTGTATAAGTAGCACTGAATAAATCAAAATTCATCTAATTTGTATAATTTCTGCACGAGAAAAATACCTGTATTATATGTGATGTATTCCATGTTACTAAACATTCATACAAAACTTTATTCAAATCAGAACTTTCATACAGAAATTCTGTACAAAAACCTGATTGCACTAATTTTGGACTGCACCCAAAAACACTCGTTCTCGTCCCACGGTTATAACAAAGTTTCCCAAGAAGTTTTGTAAAGATCGGTTCACAGATACAGCCTCTAGCCTGGGCCATATAGAAGTTGTCTACAAAAAACTGATTGGACCTAATTTCGGTACAAAATGGCCACTGGCAGCCATCTCGAATTTTGGACCGAAACCCAGAAACACTCGTTCTCATCCCAAGGTGATAACAAAGGTACCCAAGACGTTTCGTGAAGATCGGTTCATAAAACAGACTCTAGCCCGAGCCATATTGACATGATCACTTACTGTGTACAAGTAGCATTGAATAAATCAAAGTTCATCTAATTTGCATAATTTCTGCCCGAGAAAAAAACCTGTATTATATGTGATGTATTCCATGTTAATAAACATTCATACAAAAATTTATTCAAATCTGAACTGTCATACAGAAGTTCTGTACAAAAAACTGATTGCACTAACTAAAGTACAAAATGGCTGCTGGTGGCCATCTTGAATTTCAGATCACACCCAAAACCACTCGTTCTCGTCCCACAGTGATAACAAAGGTACTCAAGAAGTTTTGTAAAGATCAGTTCATAAATACGGCCTCTAGCCCGAGCCATATTGGCATTTGCACTTACAGTGCTGAAAGTAACACTTAATAAATCAAAGTTAGTGTAATTCGCATAATTTATGCACAAGAAAAAAACCCGTATTATATGTGATGTATCCCATGGTACTAAACATTCGTACAAAATTTTTTTCAAATCAGAGCTTTCATATGGAAGATCTGCGCAAAAATCTGATTGCACCTAATTTTGTACAAAATGGCAGCTAGCGGTCGTCTTGAATTTCGGACCGGACCCCAAAACACTCGTTCTCATCCCACGATGATAACAAAGGTACCCAAGAAGTTTCGTAAAGATCGGTTCATAAATACGGCCTCTAGCACGAGCCGTATTGAATTGTTGACAGACAGATGGCCGGACGGACTTCCGGCCATGGCATAAGCTCAAATTTGACTTACATCAAAGGTGAGCTAAAAATAACTATCAGTTACTAAAAGTTCGCATCTATCAATAAAATCATCTGTAACAATTTTCTTTTTCCTTTTTTGCAGATCATTATTACAACTCGCTGTTGCTATTGACTGCTCCTTCAGTTTGGTTAGCTGTGAGCTGGATTATCAGAGAGCTGTCAGATCAGGAAAACTAAGTGAAACCTACTTTTCTTTAAGTTATAACTTTGGTCTTGCCATTATTAGGTAAGTAAGAGCAGAGAATGTTCCATAATTTTCCATCAGGCCAAAAAAAATTAATGTTGTGGTTTGGGTTACAAAACAGAAAAAAATAGGGTCGGTAGGTATTTTTTTTTTTTTTTAGACTTTGAGATGAATATACCAATACACAGTATGGTTCAGTGGATTGGGCTTTTTATATTGGTTTGAAGTTCACTTGAAGTTGAGAATGTTTCTTTCATATAACACAATCCAGTATGCATGGAAATTCCACTTTGTTGGTGTTTCTGTACCAAATCATTCACCATGTATCGTGGATGGATTTTAGACAGGTTACAGGGTATCCACAGTCAAAAGTACAGTCGTTCACAGTGTCTGAGAATGTTGAATTCACGTGAACGATGGGTTGAGACGCCTGCGGTACGAAACTGAGAGAGGAATGTTGCAACTTCTCAAACAGTATGTCATGATATGGATGAGAAAGTTGCCTACAATGTTCATACTTTTGCAAAAAACTAAGTTTTCTAATACATTCTTTCAGATAATTTTCATGAATAAATAGTTGTTACATGCTTTTGATTGTTCTCAATCATTTGGAAATGCTCCCCACGACATATTAACCTATCAAATGTACTGCATCAGAACATCAATTCACCCAAAAAAGCCGCACATGGACAGAAAATGAAAAACAGATTTTTAATAAATTTCTATAACATGTGCATGTAGACAATTTTCAGTTGTCTTTGCTTTTTTTGAACACCACATTAAACTTTTGACAACGACTGTTGGAAAGGTTTCATAGATATCTTTCTAGAAGAAAATAAAATAAATACATGTATGTCAAGGGTTGTTTAATAATATTTTATTTCCATTGCAAGTATTGGAAAGAAATTTAAAAACTTCTGTGAATTAAGGCCAAATATAACTGACAACATGTGGAAGAGTTGGAATGTAGGTCCCAGAAAAAGTGTTGTGAAGGGTAGGCCCACCCTTAACAATCTTCAATTGTTAACACAGCAAGCCCACCAAACCATGCAGTTATGGACACTTGTGTTGGGGGGTGGTGGGGTGACAAATTTTTACATATATATTTTCCCTTACACAGGCACCCGTGATGAATTAAAATAATTACACATCGATGTTTTTGATACAACATTCCTTTATAACTAATAATGTTAACCCTGTTTAACCCTCATTGATCGAAGATGACATTCACCACCCACTCAACTTGAGAATACTTTTTTCATCTTTTACTTGAAAAAAATGTAGGTAGCAGTGGGGAGGAAGGGTTATGGAGTCTAAGGAATTGGCAGTTTTCTGCCCATGCTTCCATCTATGTAGGGATATGCATGCAAGAGGACTTGAGGGAAGGCAGTGTGTGTGAGGGGGGGTGGGGGGGGAGGGGGTTCTTTCTGTTGATCTGATTTTCAAAATTCTCAGTGAATAATTAACTTCTTGTTCAGCTTTCACCCAAATGCATATTTTTTTGCACAGAACACCAACTATCTCTTGAAACTGAAACTTTCCTTATAAATAGCTGCGCATTCCGAATTCGCAATTTGCTCGCAACACTTTCGATACACTATCAGTTTCGTATTCCGTGGAGAGCTTTCTTTGTTTCCGACCATGCTTGCCTGTCCCATAGTTCCTTCATAGGAACGGCTGCGATTGATAGTAGGCTAAAAATTCTTGAAATGAAAACGTCATTACTTCTGCCGTCTCAATGTTTAGCAGTCTTGAATCAACCTGCATGTTCTTCTCGTCAATCTTCGAAAACGAAAATCACGCAATGAGCGTTTTTAAATACTTCTTGTATTGTCGTGAAATAAATTGATAAAAGGGGGGAAAACAGATGAATGAACATCATCTTGTTCCCGGAGTATCTGCATTCTAATATTGAATTGCCACCTTACATCAGAAGAAGGTTTGACTTAATTACTGTTGATTGGCTGTTACAAGTACTGAATAACAATCAGCCATCACACGTTACAGTTCTGCACTGCAGAAATCGTGATACACTATGGTGCATCAGATTTGATTTGCTCCATTATTATTTCAAATTATTCATTTCCCCTGAATGAGGGCATTTCTTTTTTATCAAGTCCAAGATTGTTGACATCGTTCAGATGAAAATCAGCAATACGATGAATTAAAATCGCAAAATGCTCTGGTTCTGCTTCAATGGAGAAACATACTCGGTAAAATCTGTTCTGATTTAGCGTTGTTTTCGGGTTTATGGTGCTAGATAAAGGTCGCGGTTTTTGAAAGCCGATAAAATTTCTAAAGTCGCTTGAAACAGGGTATACGTGTCTGAATCATGGTTTTCAAAAGTGCCATTCAGTTAACAGGGATCCACTAAATCATACAGTATGTGGAGAGTGGATTGTAACTAAATCACCTGGGGAGTGGAGTTATCAACCAAAGTATCACTTTCAAATTCTGTACAAGTGGACAAACACAAGCAATGTTTCAGCCAATGGACCTCCGGGTATAATCCGGAGGTATATTGGCTGGAACTTTCCTTGTGTTTGTTTTTGTTTGCAGAACATTTGCAATTATTGCTTGGGTGGAATCTCCACTCTGCAGGTGATTTAGTGATAGTACACTCTCCACGTACTGTATACTGGGTTTAAGTATTCATTTTAGCCATCCATTCATTCATCCATCTTGATTTGGGAAAGGGTTAATGTTTATGGAAAAAATATTATTTTGTGTATTTTGTGTCATTTTCTTTAGTGTTTTGTAACCTTGGAAACTTTCTGGATTATATCATAAGGCTTCACAAAGTATATCTTCTGCTTCTCACAGCCCTCATGTCGGCGTCCGGCGTCATTCATTTTGATCTTTTGTGTGTAGGTTTTGATGATTTTTTTTTTATGTCTGCATGCTTTTCAGGGATAGTAATATTTTATTCAACCCTTTCCATGCTTAGTTACTTGAATTTTGGACTTTTGTGTACAGGTTTTTGACTTTTCTGTGCAGGTTTTTGACTTTTCTGTGCAGTTTTTTAACTTTTGTGTACAGGTTTTTAAATTTTGTCTTCAAGTGGATTTTTACATTACTGGCATATTGCCATGGTGGTTTCCTTAACATTTCAGGGTATTTTTCTCAATTTTAACCCCTTGAAACAAATGTAATGCTTTTTTTACTTTTATGTGCAGGTTTTGAGGTTTGTCTTTCTTTTCTTCCAAGTGGATATTTTTCAAGTAGAATTTCACCTTACTGGCATATTGCCATTGTAGTTACTGTGACAGGGTATTTTTCTCAATTTTAACCCCTTGAAACAAATGTGATACTTTTTAGCTCAACTTTGGCGAAGCCAAATTTGAGCTTATGCCATGGCCAGTCGTCCGTCTGTCCATCAACAATTCAATACAGCTCGGGCTAGAGGCCGTATTTATGAACCGATCTTTACAAAACTTCTTGGGTACATTTGTTATGATCGTAGGACGAGAACGAGTGTTTTGGGGTCCGATCCGAAATTCAAGTTGGCCGCTGGTGGCCATTTTGTACAGACTTAGGTGCAATCCGATTTTTGCGCAGAACTCCCATATGAAAGCGCTGATTTGAATAATTTTTTGTATAAATGTTTAGTACCATGGGATACATCACATACAATACAGGTTTTTTTCTCGTACGTAAATTATGCAAACTACACCAACTCTGATGTATTTAGTGTTACTTTCAGCACTGTAAGTGCAAATGCCAATACGGCTCGGGCTAGAGGCCGTATTTATAAACCGATCTTTACGAAACTTCTTGGGTACCTTTTGTATCACCGTGGGACGAGAACGAGTGTTTTTGGGTGCAGTCCGAGATTCAAGATGGCCGATGGCAGCCATTTTGTACAAAATTAGGTGCAATCAGATTTTTGCACAGAACTTCCATATGAAAGTGCTGATTTGAAAAATGTTTTGTGTGAATGTTTAGTACCCTGGGATACGTCACATATAATACAGGTTTTTTTCTCGTGCAGAAATTATGTAAATTAGATGAACTTTGATTTTTTCATTGCTACTTACACACAGTAAGTACACATGTCAATACGGCTCGGGCTAGAGGCTGTATTTATCAACCGATCTTCACAAAACGTCTTGTGTACCTCTGTTATCACCTTGGGACGAGAACGAGTGTTTCTGAGTGCGGTCCAAAATTCAAGATGGCTGCCAGTGGCCATTTTGTATCGAAATTAGGTCTAATCAGTTTTTTGTACACAACTTTTATACGGCTCAGGCTGGAGGCCGTATTTATGAACCGATCTTTATGAAACTTCTTGGGGTACCTTTGTTATCACCGTGGGATGAGAACGAGTGTTTTTGGGTGTGGTCCGAAATTCAAGATGGCCACCAGCAGTCATTTTGTACCAGAATTAGTGCAATCAGTCTTTTGTACAGAACTTCTGTATGAAAGTTCTGATTTTAATAAATTTTTGTATGAATGTTTAGTAAAATGGAATACATCACATACAGTACGGGTTTTTTTCTCGTGCAGAAAATATGCAAATTAGATGAATTTTGATTTATTTAGTGCTACTTATACACTGTAAGTGCACACGTCTATACGGCTCGGGCTTGAGGCTGTATTTATCAACGATCTTCACAAAACTTCTTGGGTACCTTTGTCATCACCTTGGGACGAGAACGAGTGTTTCTGAGTGCGGTCCAAAATCCAAGATGGCTGCCAGTGGCCATTTTGTACTGAAATTAGGTCCAATCAGTTTTTTGTCACAACTTCTATACAGCTCGTATTTATGAACTGATCTTCACGAAACTACTTCGGTACCTTTGTTTTTACCTTGGGACAGGAATGAGTGTGTTTGGGGGTGCCTTTGTTATCACTGTGCTATAAGAACAAATATTTTGGGGTTCAGTCAGACCCACTCTGGGTCTCAAAGATTTCTTTTCTAGTTTAGCATCTGACTGTCACCCACCTTTACAATACTTTACCTATACATTTGTTACAGGCTATGGTCAGTATTAATGAACAGACCGTTACAGTACTATATATGTACCTTTGTTATCAGGTCATTACCTAGATGTTTGTCATTGCTGTGTCACAAACTATACATGTACATGTCTTGCAGACATGTTAACCTTCCAAAATATTTTTCAGGGAGATTGAAGAAAATTTTCAGGGAGATGACATGATTTTCAGGGCGATTTTTTTTTGCGCGTAGAAGCCACGTGTGGATCAATTTTAAATACAAATTAATACCAAATACCCCACCCCCCACCCCCCCACACACAGACATAACAGGAAACAGTCCAACAACAGTACATCAAAGGAACATTCGCCAACGTTCTACTAACCGGTGGTGAGTGACCCAGACCTGTTAACCTCTCGAGGTGACTGTCAGTGAGATTTTGATGAGCTCCCAGTGAGACTCGGATGCTTGTCAGTGAGATTTTTGCACGTGGGCAGCACATCAATAATTTCCATGTTACCACCCCCCCCACCCCCCCCCCCCCCCCCCCACACACACACACACATACATTAAACATTCTACCCTAATGTGTTTTATTTGAACAATTTGTCCTTTCAAAAGCCAAAACATAGAAATATAGAGAAAAACAGAAATCAAAAATATGGATGCAGTCATGTGCCAATATCTGAGTTGTTCCAATGACATCCATATTTCAATGGTTTTATGTACAAAATGTTTGGAGATATTTTCGACCTTTTCAGCACTATATCAGTCTTGACGCTGTGTTGAAAGTTTTGGATCTATTTGGGAAATAATGGGTACTTGCGGCGACCTGCGGTGATCTGTGGTGTTTAGGCACACCCTAAGCCCGGTTGTTGTGGTAATTCGATCTGCCAAAGCCCAGCGCCCCACCTAACCACACCGGGTACTCACTGGAAGTAGTTGGTCATTTACGAAGGGGATTTGGGATGGGGTGATCATTTTTCAGTGAAACGTGAACATTATGCCACAGCCAGCCCAGGACGAAACATCTCCGGGATATTTAATTTATTTTGTTGTCTATTTATCACAACGAATGAAAAAACGTCCAAGTGCCGTAAATTAGCAACTTTTTAGAGATTTTTTTTCACCAAAAACATAATTTTTTTCACAGCCTGCTTTAGAAAATTGTGAATCGGAATTTTTTCCCAATATATTGAAAATTACGGCAATATATGTCTGCAAAATTGGCTATAATTATCTGAAGTGAAAGTGAAATCCAAAATGCACAATAATAAATTTGTGCGTATTTTTGCACATGTTCGATTGGACAAAATTTATGCGTATGGAACTTATTTTTCGACTTGACTGCTACCTGTATACAAGCAAAGGTGTGCCTTTAATATATAATCATTTTCAGCAATTATCCTGCATCTCAAATTCATTTAATCCGCCTGTCAAACGTGTTGCAAATAATCACAACACGGCCATTGACAGAAATGAGATTGGTCACCAGTTCTTACGTAAGTGGTGACGTTTCACACAAACTTAATGACCTTGCCATTGAGAGTAGAGCACGTGCTTTTGTATTTGTAAACAAAAGCTGGTGGATTCAGTTTTTGTCTGGTATGTTGACTTTCCGGGAGATTTTGGCCCAAATTGACTCCCGGGCGGGAGGGTAGGAGGGGATAGCTAATTCCGGGAGAATCCCGGGCATTCCGGGAGAGTTAACATGTCTGATGTCTTGCCAAGTTGAGCTACAGTGTCATTGACACTTTCATTTTTGGCTCACCAACATTAGTTGTGTGAGCCTATGGCATAGCCCTCATGTCGACGTCGGCGTCCGCTCTCAAATATTTTGAACTTTTATGTACAGGTTTTGATTTTTTGGCTTTTTAAATTTTTTTTTTAGTTTCTGCATATTGCCATGGTGGTTCACTATAACATTTAACTCTTTTCCAGGGTATTTTGTGTTAATTTTAACCCTTTGAAGTAAATTTTAGACTTATTGTGATGATTGCGTTGAGGTTTTTAGCTCAACTTTGGCGAAGCCAAATTTGAGCTTATGCCATGGCCCGTCGTCCGTCTGGCTGTCTGTCCGTCTGTCCATCTGTCCATCAACAATTGGATATGGCTCAGGCTAGAGGCCGTATTTATGAACCAATCTTTACGAAACTTCTTGGGTACCTTTGTTATGTCCGTGGGACGAGAACGAGTGTTTTTGGGTGCGGTCCAAAATTCAAGATGGCTGCCAGCCACCATTTTGTACTGACGATGCAGAAATCTGTTTTTTGTACAGAACTTCCATATGAAAGCTCTGATTTGAATAATTTTTTGTATGAATGTTTAGTACCATGGGATACATCACATATAATACGGGTTTTTTCTCGTGCGTAAATTATGCAAATTAGACTAACTTGGATGTTTTTTGGTGTTACTTTCAGCACTGTAAGTGCCAATGCCAATACGGCACGGGCTAGAGGCCGTATTTATGAACCGATCTTTACGAAACTCCTTGGGTACCTTTGGTATCACCGTGGGACGAGAACGAGTGTTTTTTGGTCCGGTCCGAAATTCAAGATGGCCACCAGCAGCCATTTTGTACAAAATTAGGTGCAATCAGATTTTTGCACAGAACTTCCGTATGAAAGCGCTGATTTGAATAATTTTTTGTGTGAATGTTTAGTACCATGGGATACATCACATATAATACGGGGGTTTTTTCTCGTGCAGAAATTATGCAAATTAGATGAACTTTGATTTTTTCAGTGCTACTTACACACAGTAAGTACACATGTCAATACGGCTCGGGCTAGAGGGATGAGAACAAGTGTTTATGGGTGCAGTCCAAAATTCAAGATGGCTGCCAGTGGCCATTTTGTACCGAAATTAGGTCTAATCTGTTTTTTTTACACAACTTCTATACGGCTCAGGCTAGAGGCCGTATTTATGAACCGATCTTTACGAAACTTCTTGGGTACCTTTGGTATCACCGTGGAACGAGAACGAGTGTTTTTGGGTGCGGTCCAATATTCAAGATGGCTGATGGCAGCCATTTTGTACAAAATTAGGTGCAATCAGATTTTTGCACAGAACTTCCATATGAAAGCTCTGATTTGAAAAATGTTTTGTGTGAATGTTTAGTACCATGGGATACATCACATATAATACGGGTTTTTTTCTCGTGCAGAAATTATGCAAATTAGATGAACTTTGATTTTTTCAGTGCTACTTACACACAGTAAGTACACATGTCAATACAGCTCGGGCTAGAGGCTGTATTTATCAATCGATCTTCACAAAACTTCTTGGGTACCTCTGTTATCACCTTGGGATGAGAACGAGTGTTTCTGAGTGCGGTCCAAAATTCAAGATGGCTGTCAGTGGCCATTTTGTACCGAAATTAGGTCTAATCAGTTTTTTTTACACAACTTCTATACGGCTCAGGCTTTTGTATAAAAATGGCTATTGATATACAAACCTATCGCATTAGGATTGGCCGATTTAACGAATGTAAGTATATACTGTGCCCTGGGAGCAGCACAAATATACTAAAAAATATAATTGGACTGGGATCTGTTAATGTATTGTTTATTATATTTTTGCTTCTTATGCAATGTGGAGATATCGAACCCAATCCCGGAGGCGTTACAGATAGAATAAAAATCGTTCATCTCAATGTCAGGGGGCTTCGGAACAAGAGAGAATGTATTACTGCCGAATTAGATGAGTTTGATATTATTGCCCTGACAGAAACGAATTTGAGTGGGGACGTTGATAATAGGGATATCAAGATTGATGGATACCATTTCCCACCGATCCGAAGAGACCGGAGTGTTGGACAGGGGGGTGGGATAGTCTTATATATAAAACTTGATCTCATTTTCAAAGGCCGTGAGGACCTAGATCTCCCTGGCTTAGAGGCATCGTGGTGTGAAATACGACAGCAGAACCATACATATTTAGTTGGAGTCTTTTATCGCCCGCCATCCGCAAACATTGGGTACTGGGATCTGATAGATGAATCGATCTCAGCTGCTAGAAATGATTTATTTCTTAAATGTATTATTTTGGGTGATTTTAATGTGAATTGTCATAATTCACTGCATCCTAAAATTTCTTATCTGGAATGTACGCATAATATCACTCAAATTATAAAGAGTCCAACCCGTATTACCGAAACGTCAGCAACACTCATTGATCTGATACTAACATCGTACCCAGAATTAGTTTCTACTTGTGGAGTAATTACGCTTTTCTGCAGTGACCACCACGGCGCCGTTTACGTCAGCAACACTCATTGATCTGATACTAACATCGTGCCCAGAATTAGTTTCTACTTGTGGAGTAATTACGCCTACTTTCTACAGTGACCACCACGGCGCCGTTTACGTAGAAATAAAATGTAAAAGGTTAAGGTTTAAACCATATTACAGACAAATTTGGAATTACAGAGAAATGGACGTAAATGGTTTAAAATCATTTCTCTCAACAACTAATTGGGATCCCATTTTAGATGGAAATAATATTGACGATATTATTTCCAATTTTACCGAATATATTCTCGATTCTGCAAAACGCTATATACCCTTTAAAACTGTACTCATCAGGCCAAATGATAAGCCTTGGATGAATTCCCATATCCGTACTTTAATACGAAAAAGGAAGAGAGCCCATAACACTGCAAAACAATCCAATCGCCCGCAGGACTGGGAGAAATTTCGAAAACTGAGAAACGAATCAGTTGACGCAGTAAGAAAAGCCAAACAAGACTATGATCAAAAGATGGATGATTTTGTCTCAACGAATTGTTTCTCCTCTGGGCAGTGGTGGAAAACTATGAAACAGTTTTCGAAACAACAGTGTGATAAAAATGTTATGTTTCCACCACTGCTGGAGAATGGAGTAGTTATTGACGATCCGAGGGAAATAGCGAACTTTTTAACAATTTTTTCATAGAACAATGCGACACTGTTCAAGATAATCGTCTCCCGACAATTCAACATTCAGAATACGAGCTTACAGAATTTGAAATACAGATTGACGAAGTCGAACGGGAGTTAGTTAAACTGGACACACGTAAGGCCTGTGGACCCGACTTAATTAGCAATACCTTACTAAAATCCTGCTCATCGGAGTTAGCATTTCCACTGTCGCATATATTTAATAAATCACTTGTTACAGGTATATTCCCTACTGCCTGGAAGAAAGCTAACGTACTGCCAATTCACAAAAAACTTTCCATTAACTGTAAATCGAACTACCGCCCAGTCTCTCTAACTAGCTGTGTTAGCAAGGTATTCGAGAGAATAATTTTCAAGAATGTCTATTCCTTTCTTGTAAGTAATAATCTCTTGACGAAATTGCAGTCTGGCTTCATTCCAGGTGACAGTACCGTTAATTTGCTAATTGACATTGATAACACTATCAGGCAATGCTTAGATCATGGTAAAGATATCCGCTTTATATTCTGTGATATTAGTAAGGCATTTGATAGAGTGTGGCATAAAGGCCTGATACACAAATTGGAGGGTATGGGAATAAGGGGTAAATTATTAACCTGGTTCCAAAACTATTTAACCAACCGTTCGCAGGAAGTCGTTATAAATGGTCAATCGTCGTCAAGTAAACACATCCCGGCAGGTGTTCCACAGGGATCCGTTCTTGGGCCCCTTCTGTTTAATATATATATAAACGACATTGTCAAAGACATTACGTCCAATATTCGATTGTACGCCGACGATACTTCATTATACTTAATAATTGAGGATCCCTTCTGAGCTAGTGTAGTACTAAATGAGGATTTAGAAAAAATTGGTAAATGGTCAACAGAATGGCAGGTTATTTTCAGCCCTGAAAAAACAGTGACTATGTGTGTAAGTAGAAAGACAAATCCCCAGTCGTATCCAACTTTATATCTACTAGGTCACCCGGTAAGAGAAGTTAGCTCTCACAAATATCTTGGTTTACACTTTCACTCATCGGGATCGTGGGACTTTCACGTTGACACTTTAATCAGCAAAGTGAATCCCATGATAAACTGCCTGCGTAGTTTAAAGTATAGGCTTAATAGACTGACTCTAGTGACAATGTATAGGTCGTTTATTTTACCTTTGTTTGATTACGCTGATATAATCTGGGACAACTGTTCTGTAACTAAAGCAGATTTACTAGAACAATTACAATTAGACGCACTACGTACTATCTGTGGTGCAATTAGAGGGACCAGCCACTGACTGTTATATGAAGAGACAGGTTTTACCACCCTCGGTGTACGAAGGAAACGACATAAACTAGTGGCTCTATATAAAATTGTTACAAATCAATCCCCAACTTATTTGTCATTATTAGCACCCCGCCATGTCTCAAGTTTTTCTAATTATCCATTAAGGTCTTCGAATTTATTACGAGAGATTCAGTGTAAAACTCGGAATTATCAAATGTCATTCCTGCCCTCTGCAATTAAATTGTGGAATACTCTGGATCCCATTACGCGGAATAGTATTTCAATACAGTCCTTCAAAGACAAATTAAAAAACAGGGACATAAAGATTCCTCAGGACTACAATTGTGGTACTAGAGCAAACCAAATCAATCACTGCAGGTTGCGTCTCAGATGTAGTCAGCTGAACGCGCATATGTTTGAAAGATTTTTAACTGACAACCCACGATGTTCATGTGGCTATATATATGAAGATACAGAACACTTCATGTTTCATTGCCCTCTTTATCGTGATCAAAGGCAAAATAGCTTCCACAACTTGCAGGTAGAAATGATGCCTATTTCTGATATCTTGTACGGGAACGACACTTCAACCATGGAAGAGAATACGATACTGTTTGAAAAGGTCCATAGATTTATGGACCTTACTGATAGATTTAGTAGATAAAGTACACTGTAGATGTTGATTGACATTAGGATAAGTTGAAATAGATAATTTTTCCCCCATTGCGGTCATGCCTGTGTCATGTCGGGGAGCGGTGCATTGGACATTGGGATATAAACCCATATAGATACCTCAGGGGCACTTGTAGGTTAACTATCAATACTGTTGGTAATGCTGACATTTGTACATAAAAGTCATCTCAACTAAAAGAGCACAAGCACCACTATTATTATCGTTTTGTTTGTTTCTAAGTTTTATGTGTAATTTGTTCGTGTAGGGTACGGTTTTACATAGGCTATGCCTGTTTACCAAACCCATTTCTATATTGGAGAAATAAAATACTGTTTAAAAAAAAAAAAAAACGGCTCAGGCTAGAGGCCGTATTTATGAACCGATCTTTACGAAACTTCTTGGGTACCTTTGTTATCACCATGGGATGAGAACGAGTGTTTTTGGGTGTGGTCCGAAATTCAAGATGGCCACCAGCAGCCATTTTGTACCAAAATTAGTGCAATCAGTCTTTTGTTCAGAACTTCTGTATGAAAGTTCTGATTTGAATAAGTTTTTGTATGAATGTTTAGTAACATGGAATACATCACATTTTGTTCAGGTTTTTTTCTCGTGCAGAAATTATGCAAATTAGATGAACTTTGATTTATTCAGTGCTACTTATACACTCTAAGTGCACATGTCAATGTGGCTCGGGCTAGAGGCTGTATTTATGAACCGTTCTTCACAAAACTTCTTGGGTACCTTTGTTATCACCTTGGGATGAGAATGAGTGTTTCTGAGTGCGGTCCAAAATTCAAGATGGCTGCCAGTGGCCATTTTGTACCGAAATTAGGTCCAATCAGTTTTTTGTCACAACTTCTGCACAGCTCATATTTGTGAACTGATCTTCACGAAACTTCTTGGGTACCTTTGTTTTCACCTTGGGACAGGAATGAGTGTGTTTTGGGGTGCCTTCGTTATCACTGTGCTATGAGAACAAATATTTTGGGGTTCAGTCAGACCCACTCTGGGACTCAAAGATTTTTTTCTAGTTTAGCATCTGACTGTCACCCACCTTTACAATACTTTACCTATACATTTGCTACAGGCAACGGTCATTATTTATGTACAGACCGTTACAATACTTTATATGTACCTTTGTTATCAGGTCATGACCTGGATGTTTGTCATTGCTGTGGCACATACTATACATGTACATGTCTTTGTTTTGACAAGTTGAGCTACAGTGTCATTGACACTTTCATTTTTTTTCCTTTCTTCCAAATGGAGATTTACCTTGTAGCATATGGCCATGCTTTCTATTGTATGTAAACATGCATCTTAGGGCTAAGTGTGTATTATTTAACCCTTTTCCCGCTGAATTACTTCAATTTTGGACTTTTATGTACAGGTTTTGGACTTAGGCTTACAGCTTTTTACTTTTATGTACAGGTTGTGATAAAAAAAAAAAATTAAATTGAGGTTGACCTCACTGCATATTGCAGTGGTGGTTATTATAACATTGATATCTTTCCAGTGCATTTTTTAAATTTTTTTAACCCTTTGAATAGATTTTTAGACTTATTTTGACGTTTGCGTGCAGGTTTTCATGGGTTTTTGTTTTTCCTTTCTTCCAAATGGAGATTTACCTTGTAGCATATGGCCATGCTTTCTATTGTATGTAAACATGCATCTTAGGGCTAAGTGTGTATTATTTAACCCTTTTCCCGCTGAATTACTTCAATTTTGGACTTTTATGTACAGCTTTTGGACTTAGGCTTACAGCTTCTTACTTTTATGTACAGGTTGTGATAAAAAAAAACAATTTCAAGTGAGGTTGACCTCACTGCATATTGCAGTGGTGGTTATTATAACATTGATATCTTTCCAGTGCATTTTTTAAATTTTTTTAACCCTTTGAATAGATTTTTAGACTTATTTTGACGTTTGTGTGCAGGTTTTCATGGGTTTTTGTTTTTCCTTTCTTCCAAGTGTAGATTTACCTTGTAGCATATGTGTCCATGCTTTTTATTGTATTTAAACATGCATCTTAGGGCTACGTTGTATTCTTTAACCCTTTTCCTACTTAATTACTTCAATCTTGGACTTCTTTTGTTTACAGGTTTGGATTTTTGTGCTTTTTAAAAAAATTTTGTCTTCTTTGCATATTGCTATGGGGGTTCACGATAACATTTAACTCTTTTCCAGGGTATTTTGTCTTAATTTTAACCCTTTGAATCAAATTTTGGACTTATTTTGACGTTTGTGTGCAGGTTTTGATGTTTTTTTTACTTTTATGTGCAGGTTTTGAGGTTTGTCTTTCTTTTCTTCCAAGTGGCGACTTACCTTGTAGCATATTGCCATGGTTCCTATTTTATGGTAGGATGCTTCTTGGGGCTATTATTATATTATTTAACCCTTTAGCTGCTTATTTACTTTAATTTTGGACTTTTGTGTTCAGGTTTTGTACTTTTGTGTGCAGGTTTTGATATTTTTTTTTTAGTGGAGTTTTACCTCGCTGGCATATTGCCATTATGGTTACTGTAACATTTTCAGGGTATTTTTCTAAATTTTAACTCTTTGAAACAAACGTGATACTTTTTTGACTTTTATGTGCAGGTTTTGAAGTTTTTCTTTCTTTTCTTCCAAGTGGATATTTTGCAGGTAGGGTTTCATCTTACTGGCATATTGCCATGGTGGTTACTGTGACATTATCAGGGTATTTTTCTCAATTTTAACCCATTGAAACAAATGTGATACTTTTTTGACTTTTATGTGCAGGTTTTGAGGTTTGTCTTTCTTTTTTTCCAAGTGGATATTTTTCAAGTAGAGTTTCACCTTACTGGCGTATTGCCATTGTGGTTACTGTTACAGGGTATTTTTCTCAATTTCAATTTTAACCCCTTGAAACAATGTGATACTTTTTTTATTTTTTATGTGCAGGTTTTGAGGTTTGTCTTTCTTTTCTTCCAAGTGGCCACTTAACTTGTAGCATATTGCCATGGTTCCTATTTTATGTTAGGATGCTTCTTGGGGCTAGTATTATATTATTTAACCCTTTAGCTGCTTATTTACTTTAATTTTGGACTTTTGTGTGCAGGTTTTGTTCTTTTGTGTGCAGGTTTTGATATTTTTTTTAACTGGAGTTTTACCTCATTGGCATATTGCCACGCTGGTTATTGTAACATTTTCAGGGTATTTTTCTAAATTTTAACCCTTTGAAACAAATGTGATACTTTTTTTACTTTTATGTGCAGGTTTTGAGGTTTATCTTTCTTTTCTTTCAAAAGGATACTTTTCAGGTAGAGTTTCACCTTACTGGCATATTGCCATGGTGGTTACTGTGACATTATCAGTGTATTTTTCTCAATTTTAACCCATTGAAACAAATGTGATACTTTTTTTTTTGACTTTTATGTGCAGGTTTTGAGGTTTGTCTTTCTTTTTTTCAAAGTGGAGTCTTACCTTGTAGCATATTGCCATGGTTCCTATTTTATGTTAGCATGCTTCTTAGGGGTTATTATTGTATTATTTAACCCTTTAGCTGCTTATTTTCTTTAATTTTGGACTTTTGTGTGCAAGTTTTGAACTTTTTTTTTACTCCAGCCACCCCTTTACATTGGCCACCTGTTGGTGAGCAACGGGGTACTGATACCCCCTCTAGTTACTTTTATGTGCAGGTTTTGAGGTTTGTCTTTCTTTTCTTCCAAGTGGCAACTTACCTTGTAGCATATTGCCATGGTTCCTATTTTATGTTAGGATGCTTCTTGGGGCTAGTATTATATTATTTAACCCTTTAGCTGCTTATTTACTTTAATTTTGGTCTTTTGTGTGCAGGTTTTGTACTTTTGTGTGCAGGTTTTGATATTTTTTTTAAGTGGAGTTTTATCTCACTGGCATATTGCCATGGTGGTTACTGTAACATTTTCAGGGTGTTTTTCTAAATTTTAACCCTTTGAAACAAATGTGATACTTTTTTTACTTTTATGTGCAGGTTTTGAGGTTTGTCTTTCTTTTCTTCCAAGTGGATATTTTTCAAGTAGAGTTTAACCTTACTGGCATATTGCCATTGTGGTTACTGTGACAGGGTATTTTTCTCAATTTTAACCCCTTAAAACAAATGTGATACTTTTTTTAGCTCATCTTGACAAAGTCAAGCTGAGCTAATCTAATCGCTTCCCGTCCGTCGTCCGGCGTCCGTCAACACCATGTTTTGGTCTTCTACTCCAAAGCCACTGGGCCAATTCAAGTGAAAGTTTGTGTGAGTGATGGTTTCAAAGGGGCATTTCATTTTTGTTCAACTCAGCATGCCCAGCCCCATAGGAGGGAGTGGGGGAAAATGCTCCAAAATATTTTTAAAATCTTCTTCTCAAGAACCAGTGTGTACAATGACTTGATATTTGCTATGGAGCTTCCATATGAGGTGTAGAATCAAATTTGTTCAAACGATGTTCGTGAAGTAATATTTGGCTTTGTAATAGGAGGGGTAAGATTTTTGGCCCCGCCCAAAATTTCTATTTTCTGAACCGATGGTCCGGTATGAACCAAATTTGGTTTGTGGTAGTATTGGGTCATAAGTACTTGACCCATGCAAAAAAAAAAAATTCCCGCATCCCCAAGGGAACCCTGGGAGCTAAAAATAGAAATATTTTCAAACCCCACGGAACAGAGAGCTTTTATTTGGTATGAAGTATCCTTACGACCAGTAGAATTGAATGGTAAAAAAAAATTGCCATCGGTTATGTTAGGGTGTTCTGTAATGGGCATCGAAAAAATGCTGAGTCAGCATATTTGCAAAAATTTTAAAAAATCTTTTCTCCAGAACCAATCATCAGAATCTTTTGATATTTGGTATACAGCATTCATAGGGGGGTCAGATAAAAGTTTGTAGAAATAAAGCTCATTGGTTCATATTTGGGCTCTCTACAGGAGCCCGAAGTTTTAACATAGGGTAATATGGGGAATATTCTTTAAAAATCTTCTTCTTCAGAACCACCAGTCAGAATCTTTTAATATTTGGTATACATCATTGTTATGAGGGTCAGATTCTAGATTGTTCAAACCAAGTCCCTAGGTTAATATTTGGGCTTCCTACGGAAGCCCAAATTTTATCTTTGTTCAATATGGAGGGTAATTTAAAAAAATCTTCTTCTTCAGATCCATCAGTCAGAATGCTTTGATATTTGGTATGCAACATCTCTATGGGGGTCAGATTCAAGTTTGTTCAAATCAAATTCCTAGGTATATATTTGGGCTCACTATGGTAGCCCAAATTTTTACTTAGTGCAATATGAGAAAATTTCTTTAAAAATCTTCTTCTTCAGATCCACCAGTCGGAATGCTTTTATATTTGGTATACAACATCTCTAGGGGGGTCAGATTCCAGGTTGTTCAATTCGAGTGCCTAGGTTAATATTTGGGCTCCATATGGGAACATGAAATTTAACTTAGTACAATATGAGGGAATTTCTTCAAAAATCTTCTTCTTCAGATTCACTCGTCAGAATGCTTTCACATTTGGTATACAACATCTCTAGGGGGGTCAGATTCAAGTTTGTTCAAATCGGATCCATAGGTCAATATTTGGGCTCGCTATGGTAGCCCAAATTTGAACTTAGTGCAATTCGAAGAAATTTCTTTACAATTTCTCTTCTTCAGATCCAACAGTCAGAATGCTTTCATATTCAGTACACAACATCTCTAGTGAAGTCAGATTTAACTGTGTTCAAATCAAGAGCCTGGGTTAATATTTCGGCTCTCTATGGGAGCCGGAATTGGCCATTTTGCTGAAGAATTAAAAATTTTGTATTCAGTACCCTCTAGAGGTACTAAGATTAATCCACATAGGTTGTATCAAGGGGCTTCATAGGGGAGCTCTACATTTTACTTATGATCAACTGAAGAAAAGGCATGATGCCCCGATTATTTTTGTCACTCCTGAGGGACTCAAGGATTGACAGTGTAGCCTATGGAGATGGCTTGCTTAATGTAGACTCATTCTTGGACTCTGTTTAAATTGTGTTCTGTACAAGATGAGCGCTTCAGGCCCCGTGGGGCCTCTTGTTTACTTTTATGTGCAGATTTTGAGGTTTGTCTTTCTTTTCTTCCAAGTGGTGACTTACATGTACCTTGTAGCATATTGCCATGGTTCCTATTTTATGTTAGGATGCTTCTTGGGGCTATTTTTATATTATTTAACCCTTTAGCTGCTTATTTTCTTTAATTTTGGACTTTTGTGTGCAAGTTTTGAACTTTTTTTTTACTCCAGCCACCCCTTTACATTGGCCACCTGTTAGTGAGCCACGGGGTACTGATACCCCCTCTAGTTACTTTTATGTGCAGGTTTTGAGGTTTGTCTTTCTTTTCTTCCAAGTGGCAACTTACCTTGTAGCATATTGCCATGGTTCCTATTTTATGTTAGGATGCTTCTTGGGGCTAGTATTATATTATTTAACCCTTTAGCTGCTTATTTACTTTAGTTTTGGTCTTTTGTGTGCAGGTTTTGTACTTTTGTGTGCAGGTTTTGTACTTTTGTGTGCAGGTTTTGATATTTTTTTAAGTGGAGTTTTACCTCACTGGCATATTGCCATGGTGGTTACTGTAACATTTTCAGGGTATTTTTCTAAATTTTAACCCTTTGAAACAAATGTGATACTTTTTTGACTTTTATGTGCAGGTTTTGAGGTTTGGCTTTCTTTTCTTCCAAGTGGATATTTTTCAAGTAGAGTTTCACCTTACTGGCATATTGCCATTGTGGTTACTGTGACAGGGTATTTTTCTCAATTTTAACCCCTTAAAACAAATGTGATACTTTTTTTTACTTTTATGTGCAGATTTTGAGGTTTGTCTTTCTTTTCTTCCAAGTGGTGACTTACATGTACCTTGTAGCATATTGCCATGGTTCCTATTTTATGTTAGGATGCTTCTTGGGGCTATTTTTATATTATTTAACCCTTTAGCTGCTTATTTACTTTAGTTTTGGTCTTTTGTGTGCAGGTTTTGTACTTTTGTGTGCAGGTTTTGTACTTTTGTGTGCAGGTTTTGATATTTTTTTTAAGTGGAGTTTTACCTCACTGGCATTTTGCCATGGTGGTTATTGTAACATTTTCAGGGTATTTTTCTAAATTTTAACCCTTTGAAACAAACGTGATACTTTTTTGACTTTTATGTGCAGGTTTTGAAGTTTTTCTTTCTTTTCTTCCAAGTGGATATTTTGCAGGTAGGGTTTCATCTTACTGGCATATTGCCATGGTGGTTACTGTGACATTATCAGGGTATTTTTCTCAATTTTAACCCATTGAAACAAATGTGATACTTTTTTTTTTACTTTTATGTGCAGGTTTTGAGGTTTGTCTTTTTTTCTTCAGAGTGGAGACTTACCTTGTAGCATATTGCCATGGTTCCTATTTTATGTTAGCATGCTTCTTAGGGGTTATTATTATATTATTTAACCCTTTAGCTGCTTATTTTCTTTAATTTTGGACTTTTGTGTGCAGGTTTTGAACTTTTTTTTTTTACTCCAACGACGCCTTTAAATTGGCCACTTGTTGGTGAGCCACAGGCTACTGATACCCCCTCTAGTTATTTTATTTTTTTATGTTTGTAATTATTTCTTTGCCATCACAAGTTCATATTCTTCATTTGTTTTATGTTTTAGGCCTCATAATCTACAGAATAGCGTGAGTGATGGTGTATTGCATCCCTTGAGTGCAAGAAGGCTTTGCAATGCTAAAGCATTGCAAAGCCTTGTTGCACTCAAGGGACAAATTTATCAATTTTATCAACTTGGGTAAAATATCAGACATAAACCATTTAATTTTTATTTTTTTAAAGTTTGCATTGGTTATAAAAAGAGAGCATGCGTCAACCAAAAGGACCATGCGGAGGACATGAGAAACAGATGTTTAATTTTTCAGGCCTAATGTTTATTATATATATTTTTACCCTTCATTTCAGATTTGTAAATCACATAACAGATAAAGGCCAGAAACTGAAATATGCTCTTCCTATTCATGAGATAGCCAAAAAGGTAAGTCACCATTTCTGATGGCACATGTTGTGTGAATTGTAGTTAACCCTTTACCAAACGAATTGGCAACATCCGCCTGCATAATATGCGAATTCAGCAGTTGAAAAAAAATTATTTTTCTAACAATGTCAACAAAACCATATCATGTGACATGGAACAAGCTCGTTCCAATGAGAGATCACATGATATGGTTTTGATGAAATTTTTTTAAATTCTTTTTAAAACGATATTTAAAATAATAAATTTTGATATCGTCTGGTTTGGGTAAAGGGTTAACATGAAGTTAAAAAAACAACAAAGGAGTTACTAATTCACCATTAATCACTTATCTAACCAAATGGTTATATATACCAGTGGTATTCACAAAACTCATCATTAATATTTGTTTTTTTTTAATTTCCCTTAAAAACTTATCGAATAATCTTTGATTGGAACAAGTTGATTGAGATTGTTTCAATCAGGCCAAAAAAGTTAAAAATCTTTTCTCAGGCTCTCCTGCATGTTCCTTTTGGCTGCCACATGCTCTTTCTTTATAACCAATGCAAACTTGAAAAATAAAAATTAAATGATTAACCCTTTACCTAATGAATCACCCGCATCCTCCCGCGTAAAAATGCAAATTCAGCAGCTGAAAAAATATTATTTTTTGAATACTTTCAACAAAACCATATCATGTGACCCCTCTTTGGAACGAGCTCGTTGAGTTCGTTCGAATGAGGGGCCACATGATATGGTTTTGTGGAAATTTTTTGAAAAAATTTAAAAAATTGTATTTAAAATAATAAATTTTGATATCGTCTGCGTTGGGTAAAGGGTTAATGTCTTATATCTTCCCCAAGTTAATAAAATTGCTAAGCTTGTCCCTTGAGTGCAACAAGTCTTTGCAATGCTTTAGCATTGCAAAGCCCTCTTGCACTCAAGGGATGAAGTACACCACCACCGATGCTATTCTGCAGTTTATGAGGCCTAAAACGTAAAACAAACCAAGAACAAGAACTTTTGATGGCAAAAAATTAATTACAAAAATAAAAAAAATGCTCGCCCAAATGCAGTTTTACAAAAAATGGCCTAAGAAACAGAGAATCTACTTTGTGGGGCCTTGTACACTGTGTTTTTGAGGAGAAAAAAGAAAATTTTCTGTTATTCAAGAAATCTGTTTGCAGGTGTCATTTGATGTTATTGTGAGGGAAAGGAGTAACCCTTTACCCAATGCATACTGGGCCAGATTCTTATAAAAAAAATAATCATTTAACATGACACCCAACCAAGCCAGCAAATAAGCAGCCTGTCATGGTCACTGACAGGCACAATTTGCATGTTTGACAGGCACCAATTCAATTGTGCCTGTCATAATGACCAGTACAATTTATTATTAGAACTAAGTAGAAGTCGGGTTCAATTTGTGTAGAATTTAACAGAACCAAATTCTTGACTTATTATCATTTATTGGAAAGCTCTCTGAAAGAGAGCTTTCCAATAAATGATAATAAGCCAAGATTATTGTCAGATCTGCATTTACAACAAACACCACCATGATACTTGGAACTAATAACATGCTAACCCCTGAAATTTTGTAACAAAATGTCAAGAACCACATATACAGTCAAAACTGGTAAACTCAATGTTTACCGGACCAACCTATAACTTCAACTTATCTCGGTCTTCGAGTTATGCACTTTGGAAGTATTTGAGGTATTTGAAAGCCTTGAACACAAGAACACAGAAACTTGGAAATTGGACAAGATAAAACACCTCCACACATCCCAGAAAATATAGGCCGTCACTGACATTGTCAAGGACGGTCAATATTTCCTGGGAGGGTTGAAGGAGGGTTGAAGGAGGGTTGCAAGGTCCAAATTGCTGGGACTGATAGCCAACTTAGGGTTATCTCATATATTTGAGTTATCCGAGTTCCAGTTATCAAGTGCCGACTGTGTTTAAACATTATGACAGGTACAAAGTCTTCGATGACTAGCACAAAACTGTTGGTACCTGTCACAATGACAGGCACCAAATAAATTATTATTTGCAGGCTTGCACCCAACCTCCACTTGAAGGAAGTGCACCACCAATGCTTGAGTTAAGTGTCTTGCCCTTAAGGGCTCAATGCAGATGACACGGGTCGGGATCAGTTGAAGTCAACAATAGAGTCACTGCACTCCCATGTAATGTTCAATGAATTAAATCCTGTTTCACAGGAGTTGCTATGAATTTTAAAATGGTCATTGTAGAATTAAAAACTATTTATTTATTTATTTATTTATTTAGTTTAATAACACTTTCAACAGCTATGGTCACCTCATTTTGGACAGTTTTATGGGTGGAGGAAGTACTGGACAGAACCACTAAGCAATGGCAAGCAACTGCCATACTCCCCAACGTACCGACTCTGCACAAACAGGGTTAGCATTGATTGAAGAAAAGTTCACAGTTGATGTGCAGTACACCTTAGTACACAGTGCTACCATGCCCCCACATGGGCAATTGGGATGATGTGTCTTGCCCAAGGACACAACACTGTAACCCCTGGTGGGGATCGAACCATGGACCTTTTGGTTCGAAGTCCAAGCTGTAACCTCTGATCCACCACACTCCCAGAATTAATAGCTAATCCTGATGTTCATATATTATTTTTCTCAAACCATTGCATTTCATTTCTCTCTGGAAAAAGATTCTTGGTTAGAGATGGGCAATTTTCCCCAAAAAACGAACCAATATAAGGTTGCACGGTGTTCAAAACTGAATACCGGTATCGGTATTCAAAAAAAAAATACTGCTGTATATTGGTATATCAAAAACTTTTCAGATATCTGAACATAAGTACCATAATTGAGACTTGAGGCATCACAGTCGGAATGAATCAGCATTCCATGATGATGCGGTTTGAAACAGCTTCACCCAATGCAGACGGCATATCAAAATTTATTATTTTAATTAATAGTTTATCAGATTTTTTCCCAAAATGTCTGCAAAACAATATCATGTGACCCCCTCATTGGAACGAGCTCAGCAAGCTCGTTCCAATGAGGGGGCACAGGATATAGTTTTGTTGGAATTTTTGAAAATTATTTTTTGAACTGTTGAATTTGTATTTTATGTGGGCACATGCGGACGGTTCCCTGGATAAAGGGATAATATTATTCATTTGGGGCTACAGTTAAAACTCAAGACATCTTGAAAATTAAATTGTGGGTACATAAATAATGACGATAAACTGATATTTTTGTAATTACACCAGTATTCAATCGAAACAAGGATGAATTACCAGGACTGACTGGCTGCATGCTGGAAGCCCATATTTTGAAATTGAACAAAATCAAATTCCTGGCAATATGCAGACCTTTAAATTTGGTATATGTATAAATAGCCTGTAAAATAAAAAGGTTCTAATTTGAAAACCATAGGAGGAGGTGGAAAAACTTTGAATCCTATTCAAAATTTCACAAAAATTACTATGTTTAACAATCCGTAATTTTGTGAAAAATTGAACAAAATCAAATTCCTGGCAATATGCAGACCTTTAAATTTGGTATATGTATAAATACCCTGTAAAATAAAAAAGGTTCTAATTTGAAAACCGTAGGAGGAGTTAGAAGTCCTGTCACGAATAGTGCACTTATCTAGGCTTAATTGCGCGTTGGAATTGCGCGCAATTGCCATATCGAATGGCATCCAAAGCACGGCAGGTTCTCTTGGTTACTCATAGCAAACACATGCAATGTTTCTGCCAATGGACCTCCGGGTTACCCGGAGGTCCATTGGCTGAAACATTGCTTGTGCACAGGCCATATGTACAGAATTTGATAGCTTTACTTGGGCCATAACACATTAACGCGCATATCAACGTGCTATTTGTGCGCATTTCATGACAGGACTTCTAGTTTTAACTGTAGGTGGAAAAACCTTGAACCCTATATTCAAAATTTCACAAAAATTCACTATGTTTAACAATCCGTAATTTTGTGAAAAATTGAACAGAATCAAATTCCTGGCAATATGTGCACCTTTGGCATATGTATAAATATCCTGTGAAATAGAAAACGTTCTAGCTTGAAAACTGTGGGAGAGGTAAGGCGGACAAACCTTGTTCCCAGTATTCAAAATTTCACAAAAATTCACTAAGTTCAACAACCCATAATTTTGCAAAGAATGGAACAAAATCAAATTCCTGGCAATATGTTCACTTTTGGTATATGCATAAACACCTTGTAAAATAAAAAAGTTCTAGCTTGAAAACTATAAGGGGAGTGAGACAAACAAACCATGTACCCTAAATGCAGATGGACGAATGGGCAGGGGTAAAACAATATGCTCCCTAACTTTTTGTCATGGGGGCATAAAAATATTGTTTCAGTGTAGGTACTGCTGAAGAACTGAACTTATATCGCCAAATCTGGAACAAGGCTAGAGGGTCTTGGTTCAAATTGCAACCCCTCCTCCCAACATCCAACTCTTAAGAAAATTATTCTGCCCCTCTCCCCTTACGCCAGAGAAGAAAATTTTCCGGTTGCTACCTGTTAATTTCCAACTGTTGGTACTCTTTCCCTAGGACTTATGTTGGGTGAGGTGAGATACTCCCCCTCCCAGCCATCCTGGGACATGTGAATTATATATCCAACTGTTGGTGGATTTTTGTCATTTTGGGAGTGAGAAAACTGTCAACTCTTCTTCTCACCAGGCCCCTGAGCAAAATCAGTACTGTCGCTGTGGAATGGTCAAAATTCAGTTGTGGGTGTTTTACCAATGGGCACTTTTCTCAATCAATAATTAGTCATTTTTGGCAAATATTCAATGAGAGAAGCACCGGGTCATTCATTCATTGAAAATTTGTGGGTGATTCCATTATTTTATGTTGGGGATACACTGTTAACGCATGCATGGTAATACAATGGAACCAACTTAATTGGATATCTCTTAACTGAATAACCCTGTTAATTGAATATAATTACCCAACACAAAACCATTTACCATACCTCCAGTACAAATTTGACCTGTTAATTGAATATAGGTTATAGAGTAAACTCCAGTTAATTGATTAAAAAATCTTGTAACCTGTCGAGAAATTACCCTGACTCTCCTCAGTTTTCCTTTGTTTATAGACCTATTTGCACTTAATACATCCAGTGCAGGCATTTAATCTATTATATCTTGTTTGACAGAGCTCATGGAGTTCTGTCAAACAAGATATAATAGAATAAATGCTAAGTTTATCTCTAGAATACAGGAAAGTATCCCTGTTAATTGAATACTCCTGTTAATTGAATAATTTTCATTGGCAGAATGGCTATTCAATTAACAGGGTTCCACTGTATTACTCATGCATGGATTTTTACCATTCCATAACGACTGTACTGTATCTCTGTTAAGGTGCCATGTGAATTATAGCATTAGATAGTGATGTTTGAGACATTCACCAAAAACAAACTATTAATTGAAAATAGAATAAGTTTTCATTTTTGGAATTCGCTAAAAACAAACCCAACGAGGATTTGTAAGCTGAGTTTGAATAGTACAGGCTGGTTTTGACTGTTACATTGGGTAAAGAGTTGATATAGATCACATTTACATTAACCCATCACCTAACATGAAAAGCAGACGACACTTGCAAAAAAAATTCTTGAAATTAATTTTTTTCATTTTTTGTCTCAAAAACATAGGGTATGACCCCTCGTTGGAACGAGCTCAACGAGCTCGTTCCAACGAGGGGTCATAACCTATGTTTTTGAGACAAAAAATGAAAATATTTTGAAAATTAATTGGCGATTTTTGAGAACAGCGCTGGCTGGTTTTGGCTGTTACGTTGGGTAAAGGGTTAAGGCTGTACAGTGCACAGGGTTAGTTATTCAGTTAGAAATGAATTTTTTTTTTTTACCAGAAAGTGTGACTAACCCTTTGCAGTGCACATGCTTAGTCACACTTTCTGGTTATAAAAAAATGGTAACTGCCATATCACATGCTACATGAAAATATATAATGACTAAGACTGTAAAAATGCTTTGGGTAAGTTACTTACATGTCGTCACGTAGGGCGCTGGATTCAAGTAACTATTGGAAATACTTACACTGGATTGTGGAAATTTTTTAAAGTGAATTCCAAAAATGAAAACACATTCTATTTTCAATTAATAGCGCATTCAAAGAAATCTGAATTGCATGAAAGTCGATGTGAGAAAACTGTGCCTACAGTTAAAACTAGAAGTCTTGTCACGAATAGTGCACTTATCTAGGCTTAATTGCACGTTGGAATTGCACGCAATTGCCATATCGAATGGCATCCAAAGCATGACAGGTTCTCTTGGTTACTCATAGCAAACACATGCAATGTTTCTGCCAATGGACCTCCGGGTTACCCGGAGGTCCATTGGCTGAAACATTGCTTGTGCACAGGCCATATGTATAGAATTTGATAGCTTTACTTGGGCCATAATGCGTACATTAATGCGCATATCAACGTGCTATTTCTGTGCATTTCATGACAGGACTTCTAGTTTTAACTGTAGGAGAATTGACTCATTTGTTCATCTGATTTCAGTATGGAGTACCCCAATGGATCATTGATGTTAGACATGATGCAACACATGGACATATACCATCCCTAGATTATCTTAGAGTTGCATCACAGTGGTGTTTAAATTGGCTGAAGGTAATTCAAGTATTTCTAAAGTGAATTTTAGCCAAATAACATGAAGGATATGAATATGAATTGAAGAAAAAGGTCAAGTATCTACAGTAGAACCTGTCTTGAGAGACCGCCCTTTGGGCCTCACAAAAGTGGTCTCTCAAGACAGGTGGTCTCCAGGTTTCAGGTTTTCTCAAGTCGGTGAATAACCAACCACAAAATTCAGAAATGGAGAAGAATGGATTTTTGTAATTACTTTAAAATTTGTAGCTGTTCTTTTTTATGAAGTTTTTGTAACAAATTGAAATGGACTATTATAAAAATTATAAAAATAAATTAGTGTTAAAAATCTTCATTGAAGATTTTCAACACAAATTTATTTTTATAATCCTGGGACGGAATGGTTTCATGTGCCGAAGGCGCACAGGAACGGTTTGGGGAACAAGCCCTTTCGACCCTCAGTGACTGTATATGATTCATTTTCTCATGTCAAGGCGTGTTGAAGGAGGGAAGGGTTCAGGTACTCGGCAGGAGTCTCCGGTGGCGGGTGGATGGCTTCGTTGATTGGTGTAGGTTGAACCCTCGGGTGAGGACCAGTGTGGGAGGTTAATCCTATCTGTCACATTTCAGATATGTATGAAATTGTTTATTCAGCAATAATCCTAATCTTCTCACAGGGGTCTTATAAAAACCTCTCAATCTTTAATGAGTTATGTAACTGAATAGCAACTGAAACCCAATTAAGAGCTTTTAATACTTTTAATTATGTTAGTATAACCACGATGGATTTTCCAATTCCTGAACAGGTAAAAAGTTTTTTGTCATGGTTTCAGTCTTCAAAGGGGCGGTCTCTCAAGACAGGTCCATTATGGCATAAAAATACAAGTTGGTACCAGATCACAGTGGTCTCTCAAGACAGGTGGTCTCCCATAGCAGGTCCATTATAGAGTAAAACCAATCGGTGTCTGGCAGATGTGGTCTCTCAAAACAGGTGGTCTCTCAAGACAGTGGTCTCTTATGACAGGTTTTACTGTTCTGAATAGGATGTCACTGAAATATCTGGTGAGTTGAAAGAATTTATGTACCTAAGAAATTCTCTTGCTGGAAATCTGAAAAGCAACCCAAAAATCCTTGAAGCGAACCTACCTTTCAGAATCATACAGTACAGCCTATAATAAAGTGGAAACCTGGTCGCGCTAATAACGTGTTATTCAGGCCATATTTCCGTCACATTCATATCTGAATATCACAATATTTTTATAGGAATAATGCATCATTTGGTCATAATTTGGCTGGTTGACCACGCTAAGATGACAAAATAAAAAAAACCTATATAATGTATTAACTTCCAAACCAATTTTTGTTATATTGTTCACAGTATATTTATATTAATTACAACACCTACACCACATCAAGATACAAAATTAATAACAACACATGATTAATTATTAACAGTAATCATTTAACCCTTTACCTAACGTAGCGGCCAAAGCCGGCCAGCGCTATTCTAAAAAATCGCCAGTTAATATTTTTATACTGTACCAATGACCCAGACATAGCTGGTGCTAACTCTTAAAATATAGGGCCAAACACAAATTTTGCCCCCCAATCCCCAAACTTTGCATCTAAAACCAAAGAAAACATGTCCTGAAAGGCCCTCCACACTTCACCTCTACTGCGCATGCGCAGTGTCAAGGACGTTCCGAAATTGGCGCCTTTAATCATTCTAAGTTTGGCCCTTCATCAGTTAACATCTGACTGATCTTTGTGCTTGTAAATCTCAGTTTAAATGATGCCAGACACATAAATATTAGTGAAATGGTGATTCTAAGGAGGATAGAGAAGGAAGAGAGGAAAAATGTGTGACAGAATATTATCAGGGCTGTAACTTAAAATTTTTTAATGAAATTATGTTAAGTTACCTATTTTCGAGGCAGCAGCCATTTTGTTGTCATTCTGATTATTTAGTTACACTGATTTTTCAGTGTTTTCCTCTCTCCCTGTCCTTTAAGTCCCCCCTTGCTATTCTCCCATGCTTTTGGCATAGTTTTTGTAATTATTATTACTAAATTTTCTTGGGAGTTTTAGCTGAATAACAGAATGAATTCTGTTCTTTTCCCCATGTTTACGTCTTCACCTACGGGTGGTTAGGCGTTGTGTTCTGCATCTACCATCTGATGTTCTGCAGTTTCTTCCCTGGAAGTCTCTGTTTTGCATCAGATAGCGTATTTTTGGTAACTGATTCCGGGCCTGGGTGCCTGGAGTCTTATTTTAGTGTTTTTACATTCATTGTTTACATTTACAACAGCCCTCTGTGTGAGGGGGGGATTTCTGGAAAATAATATCTTGATGTTATTTTAATCATAACTAGATACATTATTATTGTTCGTAAGTGTTGAATAAATTGTTTAAAATATTTTTAAAATTTTTGTCCACACTTAGGCTTGGGATCCATTGGGGCTCAACGTTACTTTTCAGAAACTTGGGCTGTTCTGAAAAAATATTTTTTCAAAATATTTTGATTTCAATTATTTTTTCTATATTAATGGATCATATTATTATTATGTATTTTGATTGCCAGGGGTTAGTGCGAGTACCAGGACTTGTTTTCTTTTCACATTGAAAGGATATTGATCAATTGTAATAAGAGGAAGTCTTCCTCTGACTTTTATAATCATTCTATATGTGGTCAGTGTACTCGCATTAACTCCTGTTCTGTATCGTATGATTTCGATGACAATATGGGAAGCGTATGTCACGGTATGTTATTGGGGAATTGGACACTCCGGTCCTTTCCCCGCAGGGTCACTCTACTTTATCAATTTCGATTTCAGACGATCAAGATTAGGGTGATGTATCTGTGATGTCTTCCAACAGTGTGCCTCCGTCGTCACAATTAATGAAGGGCTAGCGGAAAAGTGCTCATGTAAATACGCCAATTGCCTAAGAGGACCCTAGTAGGTTCGACGGCCTTTGACGTCCGCTAGCTTGCCCGGTGTAGCGTCCATTCACCGAATGGTTCGGCAGCCGGGTTCGTCTGTTGCGGTCTAGAAGGAATTTTGGGGTGATGCGAGCACTATAAATCAACCAAATGCACACCCAGTGACGGCGGATCGGAGGGAGAACGGAGGAAGCCTTTTAGTCCGGTTCATAGCTCGTTCTGGTCCATCCGGACGGCGAGCGAGAGAGGCCCCTCTCTCGTACAACAACATCTGGCCCCAGATGTTGTGGTACAAAATGTTTCGCATTCGGAGCATACGTCCGTCGCTCGGGACGCTCCGACATATAGTCAGTCTGGAGTAGACTGTCAATAAGGCTTCCTCTTTCTCATGGTAGTGCACACGTCCGCTCTTGGCTACGTGACCACGGATATCCAGTCAGCTTCGCCAGTCAGAGAATCATCGGCGACCAGGTCACACCATCCGGTAGCCAGGGACACGAGGCCTGCAGACTCCGGACGTTCGCATAGGAAGTGTGCGGGAGTCAACGTACACGGAGCTTCCGGCGGCAATGCATCGTAAGACCGCTACTGCACAGGCCTCGGGAACGGACGTGCTTTCCTAAATAGCACAGTTTATCGCAGCATCCCAGCATCAACTGAATCTGTCGCATATTTTTTATCCGACGATGCTGGGTCGGGACGCTCCGCGGAAGCGGGTACGGACGTCCGAAAATTTCATCCGGTCCGACGGGATATCGAAAGGGATTTGGAGGATTTCGAGCTTCCCCTTTCGGAACAACATATGCTGTTGTGTATGTCATCTGACTTGGTCTTCTACAGCTTCTTTCGTCGGACCAGAATGCTGCGATGCCGGATAAGAAACTGATAGCGTCGGTGGAATTAGAAATTTTTGGTTTGGTTCAGGGACATCGTCCCTCAGTTCCGACATAGTCCAATAATGTCACACAAACTTTCGAATTATTGAACAACGCTATATATATTATTATTATATGCTTGCTATAACCAAGCATTTCTGGTTTCTTGTTCGCAAAGTTACGGAGATGTCTTTCAAAGTGTGCCTCTGTCGTCATAGTTAATGAAGAGCTAGCGGCAATAAGTGCTCATGGAATATGTCTATCGCCTACGGAGTGACATTCGCTAGCTCACCCGGTATAGCGTGCATTCATCGAATGGTTCGGCTGCCGGGTTTGTCCGTTGCGGTCTAGGAAGGAGATTTGGGTGATGCGAGCACTTTAATTACTTTAGTACTCACCCAGTGACGGCAGATTGAGGACAGATCGGAGGAAGCCTGTTAGTCCGGTTCCTGGCTTGTCCAGGTCCGTCCGGGCTGTGAGCGAGAGAGGTCCCTCTCTCGTCCAACAACATAGGGGACCGCATGTTGTGGTTCAGATATTTTACATTCGGAGCATATGTCTGTCGGTCGGGACGCTCCGTTATATTGACAGTCCGAGAGACTGTCCATAATGCTTCCTCATCCTCACAGCAGGGCACACGACCGCACATTGGCTACGTGACCTCGAGTATCCGATCAGTTTCGTCATTCAGTGATTCCACGTCGAATAGGTCGCGCCATCCGGTAGCCAAGGGACACGAGGCCTATACACTCCGTTCGCTCGCATATTGGTAGTATGCACGGGGTAACGATCATGGAGCTTCCAGCAGCAATGCATTGTAGGACCGCTTCTCCTCAGGCCTCAGTGACGGACGTGCTATCCGAGTTAGCACAGTTGTTTCGCAGCATCCCAGCAATTGACAGTTTCTTGGTCGAATCAGGAATTATCCGACGGTGCTGGGTCAGTGCGGTCCGCGGTTGCATCAGGTACGGACGACCGAACGCTTTATAGGGTCCGACAGGATGGCGAAAGGGATTCGAAAGATTTCGAGTTTTCCCTTTCGTAGTATTGGAAGCTGCCATTCATATCTTCTGGCATTATCTTCCAGTGATTGTTATTTCGGACTACATTGCTGCGATGTTGGATAAGAGACTTATAGCGTCATTGGACTCGGAATTTTCGATCGGTTCAGGAACATTGTCCCTGACTTACCGACGCAGTCCAATAATTTCATTACAACATGTGTTTTATTTTTCGACGCTATATATGCATACAAGCCTGCTACCAAGCATGATAGTTTAGTTTCTTGTCCGCGTTGCTCATTTCTGCCGTTTTATCATTTATACGAATAGTTTATTTTGGCAGAGCAGGGCATACCGAGAGTTCATATGCGTCTAGACGGTGTGGTTAAAGACTGGAAATATTCTTTTTCGCCGTCTATGTCTTTTCCAACTTCAATGTTGGAAACGACAATGATGTCTAGTAGACTTAACTTAGACGCTTTATCATACGTAATCCACCTTACTGAGGCGTTATCATTACGTCTTCAAGAAAAGATTTACGGGATATTATTCTCAATGTAATTTCTTTTGAGGGCAGTAGTTTGTTCACGTATAACTCCGCCCTTCAGTGGCTGATTGGAGTTGGTTAGACGTGACGCAGCCCTAGCTACATCCACGCGCGTGGATAGTAAGGTTAAGAACTCTCTCAGAGTCGCTTCGTTCTCGGAGAAGCTTCTCTTCGACAGCAACTTTTCAGCAATCCATGAATTGCTCGATTTACACGTTCTCTTGTCTATCTAGTGTTACAAGAGATTCAGACTGGGGCAAACATTCGGTGGTTGACTCAGAGAGTGCCACTGCAGTTGCCGGACCCGAGTGTTGCTGTTATGACGGTTGCCAGTCAAACAGATTGGGATATAATATTGATCCCAATGGATTCGAAGTGCCAGGGTCTTTGGGTTCCGCAGTCTCTTAGCAACCAATTATCTTCCGCGGAATAATGTTTTTTTAGGCTTGCTTTATGTCATTACATGAACATTATTCAGAAACGCATGCTCAAATCCTGTCCCTTAATTTGACAGCAGTGGCGTATCTCCGGAACCAGGGAGGCACTCTTTCGTTTCCGTTATTCAATTTAATGGAAAGAATCCGTCTGTTGGTTATAGTACACCAAGTTCTGTTTTGGTCCGTCATATTCCGGGTCGTCTGATTGTTTTACCGGACTCCCGTTCACTTATGGGTCGCTTGTTGCTGTCAGAATGGACTCTCAACAAACAAGTATTCAATCAGATTTGCTATCTATGGGAGCGCCCAATGATGATTTATTTACGACACAGCTTGCTAATCAATTGCAGACGTATGTGTTGGCTTGTCCGGATCTCTGAGCTAATGTTGTTAACGCTCTATTGATCTATAGGACGGAATGATAGGATACGCGTATCCTCCGGCGCTGTTGTTTCAGCAGGTATTGCTAAGATAAACAACCACAATACATTTCTGTTGATAGCATCTCTATCTTTACAGAGACCATGGGTAATTTACTCTGTTGTCTACTGTGGGACTTAATGTGAAATCTTCCTCAATGTGAGGATCTTTTTTCGCTGGGTAAATCGTGTCATCTTTATCACAACCCGCAAGGTCGCAACCTTCATGTATTCCGTTGTGTGGTCCGTATTGCATTGTAAGCATTGTACTGGACGAGCTTTGGACGCGATTTCTTACTATAGGAGATCCTCTTCTTTGCTATTCTATGCGGCTAAAGTGGAGGCTCTTCCGTCGTTGGTTTAGGGATCATTATGTTCATATTGTTGATCCCTCCATACTACTCATTGCAACTTTTTAGTATACTTGTTTGACAAGATCTACTGCAGCCTGTTATTATTAAGGTTATAGGTTTATGTTACCTCATACCTATGCACTCTAGGATAGTTTACAATTGAGTCTTATGTCTCTTTATCTAAGTCAGTTAGTAACTTTTTGATAAATAGACTTAGAATCTTTAGATTAAATTCCTATATGGAATTTAACTTCGGTTCTTATTTAGCTAAGTAATCATTTGAGCCTCTGGAAACAGTAGTTTTCAAATTCTGACCTTTTAGACAGTAATTCTGTTGGTTTCTCTTTTACTGAAGAGTCAGTGAGTTTCATGCACTATCGATGGATGATTTTCACTTTCGTAGTTTCGGAATCACTACTTCCTTTACTGTTTAGGTTGGATTTTTGCATAAGAGTTAGGCTTCTAATTTCCAGAACCTATTGTTATTAAGGTCCTTCCGTCTTCATACGGGCATAGGCCTTTACTCTTTCCGGTTAGAGTTTTTTATTTATAAACAGATATCTGTTTATTACTACGGGCGTAAACTTCTTCTGTCTTTGATGCCTAGTAGAAGGACGTTATGCTCCATTCTATTGCTAATGGATTCTATTGACTATCGGTACTGCTTATGGTATATCATTGACTCAGCAGTTGTGCTTAAGATTTCGGCTCATGAAGTAAGAGTTCTTCTACATCTTGGGCTTACATTAATAGTGTCGCTATTATAGATTTTTGAAGGCTGCTCATTGCGCTCAGCCATCCACATTCATGAATTTTTATCTCAGAAATATCGAGTCCATTTCTGGAGGCCTCTATTGTTAGGTCTATTATCTACTGCTCAGAATGTCATTCACTTAACAGTTGCTACTATAGCTAGGTAGGCTGTCTGTTTCGGCAGTGACTCCGTTCTGCTGCCCTCTTCGCTCTGGGCTATTTGACCCACGGCAAGAAAAAGGGGGGGGGGGGGGGGGGGGGGAGGGTGTTCCCTGGGGTCACCTGTTTTACTATGAAAACAAGGGGATACCTCCTCCGGAGTTAGTAATTCTGAGCTGTTCTTGGGATGGTTGTTTAGTGAGAAGTTTATGTTTTAAAAATTCATTCAAGTCTTAGTTTTTAAAGTATAGCTTTTGAATATTGCATATGTCAACGGACATGATTATGCAATCCTCAGACACTTTTAAGGAGTATAAGAGTCTCTATTCTCTAGACTTACTTTATTTATTGGCTTACTTTAAAAATTATTAGTATAAGGATTATATTGGATATTAATAGAGTACATGGATGTATGAAGCTCAATTTTGGAAGGTGTTGTATCTTTCTGATTTATCATAAATAAGAAAGATACATGTAAGGCCTATTACTTCTTTTTCCCTACAGGGGATGACTCTATTTTATATTATTGAGCGTATTCCATCTTGCTGTATGTCCTTGGCCCTCCAGCCTTTTTACTATTCAGTTATGTCTGGGTCATTGGTACAGTATAAAAATGTTAAAAAATTTATAGTAATTTCTATATTTTTTATACTTACCAATGACCCAGACGGGGATGTCCCTCCCAGGAGTTGGGAACTCTTGCCTCCCCGCTGAGTACATAGCGCTTACCAGGCACTGGTTATTAGAATGATTAATGGCGCCAATTTCGGAACGTCCTTGACACTGCGCATGCGCAGTAGAGGTGAAGTGTGGAGGGCCTTTCAGGACATGTTTTCTTTGGTTTTAGATGCAAATTTTGGGGATTGGGGGGCAAAATTTGTGTTTGGCCCTATATTTTAAGAGTTAGCACCAGCTATGTCTGGGTCATTGGTAAGTATAAAAAATATAGAAATTACTATAAATTTTTTAACTTTCATTATTTTTTTCATTTTTTGTCTCAAAAACATAGGTTATGACCCCTCGTTGGAACGAGCTCGTCGAGCTCATTCCAGCGAGGGGTCATAACCTATGTTTTTGAGACAAAAAATGAAAAAAATTAGTTATTCAGGAATTATTTTTGCAAGTGTCGTCTGCTTTTCAGGTTGGGTAAAGGGTTAAGTTAAAAAAGCACTATGAATTGGTCAAGTCATATCAATGCTAAGCAGTAAACAAACATAAGGCCAAAAAAAATTAATGGTTTGGTTCCTGTTACACAGCAGAAAAAATAGGGTTGGAAGGTCGGGATATTTTTTTTTTTTCCCCCATTGAATTTGTGCTTAAGTTAATTTTTAGGACCAAATTCTTCCAATAGTTGTGCATACCAGAAAATAAGTGATCAGACAAGGACAATGTCAGGTACAAAAAGGCCAATGTCTGACTGAGGTTTAAAATCATCAGACAAAGTGTCTGATGCCAAAATTATCAATGAAGTTCAGTGATCAGAACATCATGCATGCTGAAAATCATGTACATAACTAGCAAGCCTAAAATTAATGATTATTGTGATTTCTGGTACTAACAAGTAGAGAAGTGTGAAGAAAGTGAGTGTACAGCTCATCAGTATTAACAGCATGTGAAGAAACATGATTTGATATAGCCATACATGTATCTAAATTATGTCTGAAGGATAATTCAGTTCCAATTCAGAATGAAACCAATCATACCTTGTTTGGCAGGGCTCTTTGAGCCCTGCCAAACAAGGTATGGTTGGATGAATTCTGAGCAGTTTTAAGATGAAGATGCATGTTCACCTTGAACACATTATTTCGAATACTCAAACTCCATTTTGTAATATGTCAGATATCATTCTTAAATGACAGACATGATTGATTTGGTGGGGTCCAGGACATTTTCCCCTAGGACATTTCCCACTAGGACATTATCCCCTAGGACATTTTCCCCTAATTATTCATCCCCAGACTTTTTTCCCTAGACTGATTACTCTTGGATTTTTCACCCAGGGCATGTTCTCATAGATTTTTTTTTAATTTCTCATGGAATAAAACAGAAAAAAAATTGGAAGAATAAAAATTAAAATGTAATTGAGGTTTAATGTAATAGTTGATTCTTTTTTAAAATAGCTAGCACAAGATAATAATATACATGTAGCAAGTAGCACAAATAAAATTATGATAAATCAAACAACGATAATACAGATAAGAATAAATTTACAAGACGACTTAGATGAGAACACCCTTGGTACAAACCCCTAAAATTATATTACGAGTTGCATCCATATATTATTATTGTGCCCCATCCCTCTCTGTTTCTCCCATTCCTCTGTGTTTCTTCACCTTGGTGCAAGTACTTGTTGCCCAACCAATTATTACTAAACCCAAGTAGCACAAATAAAACTATGATAAATCAAACAATGATAATACAGCTAAGAATAAATTTACAAGACGACTGGTTTCAAAATAGTGCTGAGGTTTGTTTTAGAGTAAAGCCCATGGCTTTAAATTATCACCTCTTAGTGCTTATAGTACCATTAACGTCTTCATCTCGCAATATATCAAAGCACATATCACCCAGCTTACTGTTTATACAACAAAACAACTTGATATTGTTATGCCATACAGCACACTGTGTGTGACAGATTGACTAGCTTACTGTTTATACAGTAATTTAGCCTATTTTATTTTTATTTAGTACTTTGAAAATAGTGTGACATTAAATGGAACAAATTCTTTCTTTTTCTTATAAAAAAATCTTGAAATTAACTTTTTTTTAGTTTGGGGAAAATGTCTTCTCTTTTCTTCCTAACTAGGGGAAAATGTCCACCCTCTCATTTGAAATTAGGGGAAAATGTCCTAGGTGACACTTTTTTAGGGGAAAATGTCCTAGGGGAAAATGTTCTAGGGGAAAATGTCCGGAACCCGATTTGGTGTCTGACATTTTGTCTGGAAACATAATGAAAATTATTTTCAGACCTGCAGTTGTGACTGAAATATACTCCTTTGATATTCTGTTGAGTCTGAATTGCAAAATTACACCCAAAATGTCGGTTTATCAGCATATGCTTTATTCGTAATTGCAGCAGACATTTCAGGTGTAATTCCTCAACTTCAAAATAAAATGGACTCGGAGGTGTTTTCATAATATTATCATCAGCTGTTCTCAGATTCTGAAGTGAGGTGTGCATTCGCACGTCTCATTTTATCATGGGAACACTTAAAATTAATGCACCTCAGTACATGAAATAATTTTACATTTTAAGTGATTGTGGTAATGGACTGGTTAAGTATCATTGTATTTATCTTGGCATAGGAAGCACAAATGACTTGCTTTTGTTTATTTGAAAACAATGTACCGTGCGTCGGTCTTGTATCAGACACTTGCATGCACACTATATTGAAGGCAAGATGCTATCATGATGTCACCATGCGGGGGCGCGGTGGCTCAGTAGGTAGAGGTGCAGGCTGCAAGCCGAGAGGTCCTCGGTTCGAATCCCACCTGCGGCAACCGCGTTGTGTCCTTGGGCAAGACACTTCACCCCCATTGCCCATGTGGGGGCACGATGACGCCGTGTACTAAGGCGTACTGCACGTCGATGGTACGCATGTCTTCAACCAATCTAACCCTGCCTGTGCTGCAGTGTGGAGTTACGATGTTGGGGAGCTGGCAGCTGCTCATTGTTGCTCGGTGGTTCTCTCCGGGTACTGCAGCTTCCTCCACCCGTAAAACTGTCACGGTCATGATTAGCCATTGTGCATAAATATGTGACCTTAAACATCAATAAATCAATAAATAAATATGTCACCATGCATATGTGTAAACTTCCAGTCACTTTGAAGTACAAGTGTAAAGCTACAGGAAATCCCTTGGAGTTTCCCAAGAAAAATTTCCTGGTTTTAAATAGCAGAAATGTGATTGGTCGAATTTTCAATGTGACTGACAATGTAACCTTTGTGTAATGCAGTACATGTGGTTGTGTCTTTTCACCTCAACTTGTTTCTGACAAATTAGAGGTAAACAATGTTCTATCATTTTCCTAATAATGGTGATTGTCGAAACAAACCACTTGAACTGTTTGGAATGAAAAGTAATAAAAAAAGGTCCCATATTCTATGAGGTTAGACAGGGGGTAAAAAGGGAAAGACCCAAATGTTGAATAAATTTTGCAGTGCTCGCATGAAAAGCAGTCTGAAACCACGTTAACATGTGTGCATTAAATGCAAAATTGTAAAACTGTACATCTCGACTGAGTGGGGCATCAGTCAATACTGAATTAGCAACGGGATGCAAACTGGCATTATTAATGGGTTAATCTGGGATACAAAAGTTGCACAAAGGCTTGTTTCGTTAAATTGGGAATATGTACAATTAAACATCGTGCCCACAAATGAAAACACCGTCGCAAACGTTTTTAGCTCACCTGAGCGAAGCTCAAAGGGAGCTTTACTAATCACTTTCCGTCCATAGTCCGTCGTCGTAGCCCATTGTCTGTCCATCCAGCATCCAGCGTTAACTTTACATTATCGACTTCTTCTCACAAACTACTCAACCAAATTGAACCAAATCTAGTGTGCATGTTCCCTATCACATGTCAATTCAAATTTGTTCAAATCAAGTTGACCTGCCCCTTCGTAGGGCCACGCCCAAAAAGTGAGCCTAAATCTTAAAAAATCTTCTCATGAACCAGCAGTAGCAGAGACTTGATATTAGGTGTGCAGCTTCCTTTTGGGGTATAGACTCAGATTTGTTCAAGAGAAGTTCTAGGGGCTATATTTGCCATTGTTATGGGAGGGCCAAGAAATTTTTGTCATGCCCAAATTTAAATCGCTCATATCTCCAAAACTGCATGGCACTGAGAATTTTTATTTAGTGTGAAGCTTCCTTAGGACCAACAGAATGGAATGGTAAAAAAAAATAAATTGCTATCGGTTTTATCATGGGGTACTTTTTTGGGACTTTGAAAAAGTGCTGAGTCAGCATTTTTTAACACTGTGGGTAATGGAAAAAACATTTAAGACTACTTTTCTCCCAAACCACTGCTCCAAAAGCTTTCAAATTTCACATATGACATATTTGGAAGATTGTTTCACATGTTTATTAAAATCAATTCCCTGGGTCCATATTTGGGGCCCTCTATGGGAGCCCAAATGTTTAAATTAATGCAGTATGAGGAATATTCTTTAAAAATCTTTTTCTTCAGATCTACCAATAAGAATCTTTTGATATTTGGTATGCAGCATCCTTGTGGGGGTGAGATTCAAGTTTGTTCAAGCCAAGTCCCTGGGTTTATATTTAGGCTTAGGCTTGGGGTCCGGTTCCGGACTTAGAAATTTTGGACCAAAATTCGGAAATTATTTTTGGTTTTTTTTTTGCGTTTCGGTAAATTTTAAGACAGAAAAAATGGTTTTTTTTACACTGAAAATTTGGGGGCCAGGTGAGACTTTTGGACTAAAATCCAGAAATTTTTTTTTTGTGCGTTTCGGTCAATTTTAAAACAAAAAAACATTTTTTTTTTTATACTGAAAATTTTGGGGCTTGGTGGGACTTGGAAAATTTCCGAACAAAAGTAAAAAAAAATCTGCTTTTTATGCGTTTATCTCAATTTAGGGACGTAAAAGTGCAGGAACTGAAAATAGAAGGAAAAACCTGTGTATTGTGTGGGCACAACAGCTTCATCTAGTTGGTGTATGCTTTTCTTAGGAGGGCATATGCAGCTTATTCAAGTCGAGTCCCTAGTTTGATATTTAGACTACCATGTCAGGTGAGTGCCCTTATGCCCCCTGGGGCCTCTTGTTATTCATTGACTTCAGCACGCGAGAGGTGGTGTTGTTTCGGACGGCTGATTATGGAGATTTCAACAGATAATTCCTCAGAGTTAACTATTCCCCAAATGCATTACAGCTTTCAAAAACATTTATCATACCCATGTACTTATAAAACAAACAATCACTGTTGATTATTACAAAAGACACATCTGCTGAATCCCTTTTCCTGTGTAATTTGTAGAAATAATGTATTCCTGGAAATAAAATATAGTTTAACTAAAAAGACACATCAGCAAACATAGTGTTCCTACTCGTGCGTCCCATCTCCCACATTATTAAATTTAGCCTAAACATACACCATAGGCCTGTATTAACATGTACTAACTAAAAATAAATGATGGGACCTGGAAGTCTTTTCATACAGGGACCAGCCGTGAGGGCGACTAGGGCAATTATGTCACCCTTCTAATCCCAAAGTCGCCTAGAAAAATAGCCGGGGCGATTACAAGTCGGCCTCTAAAAATTGGCCAAAATGAGGAAAGACTGAACAGTTGAACTGTGTGATGCGAGGTTTACATAAAAACGATTATTTTCAAGGATCGAATGTGCTTGAGTGTGATAAATGGGCATTTTAATTCGTCGAATAAACGACCATTTATTTGAAATCACACGTCAGTCAATTGTCCATTGTCGCTTTTGGCGGATTTTTTATTTCTATTTTGTTGCGTTTCAGTCAGAGCTTCAAGTGTTGAAATGAAAATAAGTGACTTACGCGACTCAACAAAATAACCCAGTTTGAAAGTAGGTTACCTCGCTTAGGATGCCGAAAAAGTATACACAACGGACGTATTTTATAACACTGTATTTTTATTTCGTTTTGCCGACGACTGTTAACTGTTGGCCGTCTATTCCTAGAAACATATGAATGGAATTGAAACACATGAAAAAAAGCTTTAGTGATGACAAGAAAAGCTTTGTACAGGGCACAAGTGTACATGTGGACGATCTTGAAAAGGGTCCTCCTGAACACCGGAATGACACGAAATGATGCGGAATGACACTGGAATGCCACAAAATGATGCAGAATGACATTTCTTTTACAAAATACTCGATCCCAGAATGAATTTTGTTTATTAACTAACAAAGTACCTCCCAAGCAACCGTCTTACATCTGGTCCTGTTCACACTTTCAGACTTAGGAAATTATTAGCTTAGTAGACTTTGGTGAAAGGCAGCCACAGGAGGGTGCTGGGGGATTGGTATGAATAAGAGGGAAAGGGTCATGAAGGAGAGGGTAGCAGTGGGGGATTTTCAGTCAATAATTACATTGTGATTTTTTAACCTGGCATAGATGCATCATAGACAACTGGACCTGGATTAATCAGACGTTAATGGAGGACCACAAATTGAAAATATGAAGGGGCGGCAGGGGGATGGTACATGAATATTCTTAATTTTTCCCACTTGCCTATGAAGTCTCCCTACATGACTCTGCAGTCTCCCTATTTTTTTCTGGAGGGAGACATGAAGTCTCCCCAAAATTTCCCTCTTGGCTGGTCCCTGTTTTCATATTTTCAAAAACCCTCATGATGATTCAATTGAGCCCTCCTCTTTAAAAAATAAACTGTTATTGTACAGGCCTATTTGTTTACACCAAGTACGGACCACCTGATCTCCCCAGGAGATGGAGAAGATTGCACATGAAATAAGAAGTTGAATTTTAAATAAAGTTTCACAAGCATTATTGTGGTGCATTTTCAAAACTGCTGAAATTTGCTGTCATCCACTCCCTATCACTACCCAATATTCTTCTCCTCTCCGGTCTGATAATCTGTCATAGTTCAATAAAAGAAAATAAAATGTTTCTTCCAACACACATAAAATAATTATTAAAACACCACTTTCACTTTCCATAAGTGTACCTGAGTGACTAATAAGTCATTCAACAAGATTTGGATATTATACGCCCCAACACCTGGGCAGAAACCACCGAGAAGGAATATAATGTTTTATAATATTTTTATACGATAAACCAATGGCCCAGACTAAGCTGGTGCAAACTCCAAGTTATCAAGGGCCAAACACAAATTTTGAACCCCCAATCCCCCAAATTTGCTTCCAAAACCGAAAATTAAAAGTCCTATCTGGTCCTCCATACATTTATTCTCCGTGCATGCGCAGCCATCAGGAAGTGACCAGAATTGGTGCCAACATCATTCTTTGTTTGGCCCTAAAGTCAGCAACAATGAACTGACATCTGTGCTTTAAAATCTCCTTTTTTGAGGATGCCAGGCACAAATCAATGCAAGAATTGGTGGATCCAAGGCTGTTATTGGATGATGGAAGTATTCAACGGTGGTTTTAGACATTCAGGGCTCTAACTTTATAATTATAAAATTATTTTATGTTTCCCAGTTTCGGGACATATGCCTGACATCATCATTTTTGATAATGAATATTTCACTGTTTGTTAAGTATTCCTTCCTTATCCTTCCATGAACTCTTCCTGTTAAATTCTTAAGCTTTTTGGCTATTTCTTATTGAAATTTTTTATTAAATTTCTTGGGAGTTTAAAGTGTATTACAGAATGTTTATTCTGTTTATCCCCATGGTTATGTCCTCACCCTAGGGGTGTTAGGCTCGTTTATTCTTTCATCTTCTGTCCAATGTATCGTTTTTTCTTCATATGAAGGTCTAGCTTTGCATCTGGTAGCATTTAAATTGGTTTCTGACTTTGGGCCTTTTTGTGTGCCTGATGTCTTTCTTTCCGTTTTTTTCATTGACGTTGTTTACATTGACAACATCCCCACATATAGGTGGTATTTTATATTCTATTACTCTAGATTTACATGGATGATTTTTCCGGTAGTTTAGCTCAATAAATTTGGATTTTGTCTAAACTTAGACTCTATCGGGTTGCCCTTGGGCTCTTAATGTTCCCTTTGTTGTTTTTTTTCAAAAAATATTTTGAATCTAATTTTGATTGCTGTTATTCATGTATCTTAATTATATATTTTGTTGTGGAGTTTGGAGGAGTGTTATCAAATTTAGTCGAGGCACTTCTGCGGACTCTTGTCATTCTTGTGTTCACTGGAATGACGTATGTTGGAGACGGGTGCTGCGGTACGTTGTTGGCGGTGAGGTTCTGAGGCCAGGCCTCTCACCACGTTATAATCCATTTTTTCAGTTTCTATTTCAGAGGAACATGAACATGGTGATGATATTGTGACGCCCATCCATGTGTGCTACCGTTGTCGCGCTCCGTTGAGCAAATAGAGCTAGCTGCAGTGCTCATGATATATAAGGGTTAAGGCCTCTAGTTAGGGTTCTTAATCTCTTGCAAGCAGCTAGCTCAACCGATGAAGTGTGACACTGGGTAAGTCTGTTGCGGTCAAAAGAAGTGGATGTGGGTAGAGCATGCGCTTAAATATAAATAAGCTCACCCAGCAACGACGGAAATAGGGAGGAATTAGGGAGGAAGTCAGCAAGTTTCTTGTTGGGAGGCTTGGCAAGGTCTAATGGACTGCGCGCGGGAGAGGCTCCTCTTTAACCCAACAACAATTGGGGCCAAATGCTGTTATGAGAAACTTGCACAAGCCAGAGCATACATCCGCCCGCCCGCCCGCCCGCCCGCCCGCCCGCTCAGGATGCTCTGTCTAGGCTGCAGCTGGGGTCGGCTTCAGTCATGGCTCCCTCTGCTACGTTTTACAAGCTGTAATGAAGTTTCTTGTTGGGAGGCTCGGTGATGTCAATGAGACCGTGAGCGGGAGAGGTCCTTCTCTAACCCAACAACATTTGGGGCCAAATGTTGTCATGAGAAACTTGCACGGGATGGAGCATGCATCCGCCCGCTGCTTGGGATGTTCTGTCTAGTCTGCAGCCGGGGTCGGCTTCAGTCACGGCTTCCTTTGCTATGATATTATAGCACACACGACCACAGACTAGCTTCTCGACTTCAGATTTCCAGTCATCTGCTCGGATACGGAACCATTCTTCGCCCCTGAAGTCGGACCATCCGATAGCTAGCGATCCGAGAAGAGATCTATCTCCAGATCTTCGTCCCAGGAGCAGCAAGCAGTGGGAAAAACAGAAGATTGCTGCTCCTCAAGCCTCGAGAACAGACTTGTTGTTGCAGTTGCGCAGCTATTAGCAGCATCCCAGCTAATGGAGGAGCAGCCTCCTGCTGACTCCAGTGTTGAGCTGCTGGACAGCGCTGGGTTGGTCTGGTCAATTATGCATGTGGAAGAAGCCAGAGGTTTCTCTACAGGATGATGGGCGAGATCTGGGGTCAGATCTCCATTTGGAGAACCCTCTCCATCAGTCGGGGATGACTGTGTTTGTTGTGAAAAACCATATTGAGTCGGAACACGTGTCAAACGTTCCTTCCACACTGCAGTCCGGGCCGGCGGCAGTTATGGCTTCTGCGTACAGGAAAGTGCAGGAAAAAGGATCAGTCTAGAAGTTTCTAAGCAGGATACTCTACGAAATCTGGGGACAGATCGAGAGTGCAGAGCGTTTTTTCGTCCTGTTAACAGTCGGGGACAACTGTTTTTGTGTTGTAAGAAACTTCAATGACGAGGAGCATCCATTCTATGTGACGAGTCAGGATGCCTCTTCCGCACATCAGCCGGGGTCAGCTGTGGTTCAGCTTCCTCTTCTTCCATATATATGCATGATGAGGGATAGATGCCAAAAGTTTCTAATGGAACGTTCGGCAAGGTCTAAAGCAGAACCTAATCTTTTCCGTTAGAAATCAGTGGCAGCTATATGGCATCTTCCCTTGCTTCATTAATGAAGCGCATTGACCACAGACTAGGTATCTGACTTCGCAAGTTTGGGTTGATAGCTAGTCGTTTGAGACTAGTACTACCATTTAACAGACTCTGATGGTGAGTTGTCAGTCGGTGCTACGTTGATCCAGTCATCCATTCAGCCAGTTGGAGTTGACCATATTTGCAGATGGAACATTTGGATGGTGAGAGGGATTTGGAGTGTGAGTCTCCATCTCTCACAGAAGGGCACTTTAAGTCTATGAAAAGTGTCAAGCTCTTAAGAATAGTGTTCCATCTGAATAAGTTTGCTTTAGATGAGCAGGCCGGGGATGAAAATTTGTCCCTACCTGCATCATTTAATATATGCTCGGAAATAATGGAATGTGCTATTTCATTGAAAAGAGCAAATCTGGGTGCAGTGTCCTAAGCAGATCACCTTACCAGAGCTATGGCGCAGTGTCTCAATGGAAAGAAATATGAGGACATGCTTCCTCGCTAAGAATTCTTTCCAGGGAAGTCATGTATTCCACGTACAACTCCATACAGACAGTGAATTTGGTGTTGGTAAGATGTGTTGCTGCCCTTGCGTCATCATCACTTATAGATGACAAGGTGAAAAACTCTCTCTGATTCGCTCCGGTTACCGGAAATATACTACTTGACGACAAGCTTGCATTGATATATGAGCAGGTTACAAGAAGTTTCAGTGCTCTGCTATCAAAGTTGCTGTCTCATCAACACACTTCAGCAGACCGGGTTAGACGAGGCCATTCTGCTTTTAAGAAAGCATCAGGAGAATGTCTCGTGAGGGTACAATAACCCTCTTATATTTACTCTGGATGTCGTCATTATAGCGACTCAGAGAAAGGGCATTGGTCTGATCAAGGCTATGGATCAGACACCCCTAGGTCGACGATTAATGGAAGGTTATCATCTTCACGAGAAACTGGATGTTAATCACAGAAGTTGCAAGAGAGTCGCTTCTACAGGAGCTAAAGGCTCTCTTATTGAAAGGAACAATTGATGTCGACGAGACGAGCTTCTTCATGGGAGGACGTAGTTTCTCCTCCCGTAAGCATCGTAAGTTGTACAGGTGATGGACATGACCTGTTTTGCTTGCCCGTTGACTGAGGATTATCAACTTCACAAGAATCTGGACGTTACTCTCAGAAGCTTCCTTTCAAAGAGAGTCGCTCCTAGTGGAGGTAAAGCTCTCTTATTGAAGGGAACAATTGAAGTCATCAAGAATAGATTTCGGTTGCTTGCCACTTGGCGATAGGTTATCAACCTCGCAAAAGTGGATAAATTGCAGAAGATCAGTGGATGAGAATATAGTCTTGGTAGGCCTGCGGCTATCAGCCCGAGTAAGCTCCACTTACAAAATTACTTGTTAGACAAATCTTCCAAGAGAGGCTTTCCTATTGAAGAATATCATTAGACGTCGCCAAAATTATTCTCCAGGCTTTTATTATAACCTGCTTCTCGTCCTGAATCCTGATGGATAGTGCTTTGATAAGCTGAGATATGCCTTGGCGTAAGACAATTATGTCATTGTGGATGCCATAGTAGCCTTCTGTACGGTTACAGCGGTCTCTTGGGTTAAGCTCTGTCCACTATCTTTGGGAATAAAATCGACAAAGTTAATGTATTTATTGGTTTATTTTTTCCTAGGTGTCATAGACTTGAGTCTTATTGTTACACCATAGTAACCTAGCTAAAATCATGAGTGAGATTTTGTCACTACAGTAGAATCCTCTTAATTGAATATCCATTTTGCCAGCGAAATTTATTCAATTAACAGGAGTATACAATTAACAGGGATTTGGTCAGTTTCCTGTGTTCTGGAGGTAAACTGAGCATTTATTCTATTATATCTTGTTTGACAGGGCTCATAGAGCTCTGTCAAACAAGATATAATAGAATAAATGCCTGTATTGGATGTAGTGAGGCAAAAAAGATTGATAAATAAGGGGAATTTGGTGCGTGTCACAGTAATTGTTTTGACATATTACAAAAATTTATATACAATTAACAGGAGTTTACTCTACAACCCATATGCAATTAACAGATCAAATTTGTACCGAAGGTATGGTAAACGGTTTTGTGTTTGAAAATTATATTCAATTAACAGGGATATACAATTAAGAGATATCCAATTAAGTGGGCTCCACTGTATTATGCAGTGGCATAACTGAATTTATTATCTCTTGGGACTATGGTCTCTTTGGGAATTCAGGGCTGTTTATATAGCAGCTCTTCATTTGCTATCTTGCACAACGTTAATTGTAAGTCTCCATTAAGTGAGCCTTCAAGGTCGCAACTTACACCGATATATCTGTCGTCACATAGATGAAGACTTATAAGCTATGGCTAGCGTTGTACCGTATTTACTCTATGTATTGGGGCAGCTAAAAATAATTATTTTCACAGGTGTCCCAATTCTTAGAAAATAGGGAAAGAACACAGCCTGGTCTTGATCTGATGCTGAATAAAGTTGTCTGTGATTCGTTTTTCATCACTATATATGAAAATCGCCGTCAATTTTTTTTTAATATTTTCAGTTTTTGCTTCCAAAACATAGCTTATGATCCCTCATTGGAACGAGCGCAATGTGCACGTTCCAATGAGGGATCATAAGCTATGTTTTGGAAGCAAAAGATGAAAATGGTTACTCAAGAATTTTTTTTATGAGTGTCGTCTGCTACTAGCAACGGGCCAACTGGAAACAAATCTCCTGAATGTCCCAAACTTTGGAGCATAAAAAAAATATATTTTTCTGGAAAAAATGTGTGTCCCAAATCATAGAGTGTCCCAATACATAGAGTAAATACGGTAAGTCTCCTCAGTGAACTTCTAGAGCCTCGGTTATCAGCTTTTAATGGTCTTCATGTTCAGGAAGACCTTTAGCTGCTTCAGCTAGGCTCAGTTAATTGTTCTTTCGGACATGATACCATTTGTTAGAGGAGGTTATTCTCTTCAAACTGGTATGGTTTGGTGTGAGTTATTTGTTAATACGGTGTATTTGTTCATCACGTCCTTCTCTGCCCTTAGTGGCATTACAGAGTCGGTCAGACATGAGGGTGCCTTGTGCTTTCTATACTATTTGATGACAAACAAGAATGATTCAAGTAATGTGGGTGAGGGGGGTTCGATATAATTTTTTGAATCCCCCCCCCCCTCTCCCAACTGCCAATGTGTTTAGAGGCGATTACCAGACAAGACTTAGTTTTCTTCCCGTAAGCCTTGTATGCATTTAAGTTTTTACATGCATTTTATGACTTCTCCATTGGCGGCTGGTCGTGTTCTATGGTGACCTCATGGGCACATCCGCGTTTTAGTTGGTTTGTTTCCTGTGATTGTTTGTCTATATGTCATATACGAGCATATGATTCATCATCAATAGTTTGCTAGCCTATGGGTACCTGTAAGGCTGTCTAGTCAGTTAACTGATATTCAGATGATTACATGCAGGGTTTCAATGCTCACGTGCATAATAAGTGTATTATTAGGCAGACAAATTATTGTATTTTATGAACCTTAGAAACAATGAATTATTTCAGGGGCAGTCCATGACGAGTCTTGTTAATCATAGCTCGATCCATTTCTAAATCCAGGTTTCTATAATTTCGGTACCCAATCGAATATAACTTGTCTATACATTCTTGTATATTCACACGTGTCTGGGAGCATAGATATCGGATAGAACATGTCTAGAAATGTTATTTATTGGAATTTATTGTACACCTGAATGGGGTCGCCTGTGGGTTACCTCGGAAGTGTGTTTATTCTCCAGAGATCGTCCATTGTGATTATATTGGACATGTGTTTGTTGTACATATTATATCACCAGTTTTTGACCTATCTACGTATGCCGACTCCGGTATATGTTACGAGCGGGTGCTATTAATTACCAGGATTGCCACTTTAGCCTTAGCTTCTGAAGTGGGGTTAAACACCAATTTATTAATATAATTAATATCTGGGTGCCTATTCGATGAATATATATATTGTTATTTGGTACCGCTTTTATTGATTCCAGAGCGCTCCCCTCTTTGTTTTTGAAGATTCCTTCAAAAAGGGGGGGAAGGAGGGTATTTTTCAAATCTCCTCGGGCTTGATAAGTGTGTAACTTTTAGTGAGGTTGTTTTGTCTGTAGATTATATCCTGGATACAGCTTGTGTATTTTTGTATATGGCGTATGTTTGTGGGGGTTAACCTCTCATTCTCAAATACGCAATCCTAATATTTTTATACTTTAAACTAATGGCCCAGACTAAGCTGGTGCTAACTCAAAAATATCGAGGGCCAAACACAAATTTTGCCAATCCCCCAAATTTGCATGCTAAACTGAAAATTTGAAGTCCTATCTGGCCCTTCATACATTTACTCTCCGTGCATGTGCAGATGCCAGGAAGTGACCGGAATTGGCGCAAGCATCATTCTTTGTTTGGCCCTCAGTCAGATAACAACGAACTGACTTCTTTGCTTTTAAATCTCAGTTTATGATGCCAGACACAAATCAATGGTTAATTTGGTGGATCCAAGGACACAATTGGATGAAGGAAGGAAGAAACGGTGGTTTGAAACATTCAGGGCTGTAACTTTATAATATTTATAAAAATTATTTCATGTTCCCCAATATCGGGACATGGGCCTGACGCCATCATTATTGCTAATGATTTTTCCACTGTTTGTAAAGTGATCCTTCCCTATCCTTCCTTGAAGCCCCCCACTTAAACTCCCAAACTTTTTGGCTTGTTTTATTGAAATTTTTTTATAAAATTTCTTGGGAGTTTAACATGTTGCACAGAATGTTTGTTCTGTATATCCCCATGGTTACGTTCTCACCCTAGGGGTGTTTAGGCCTTTTTGGTCATGCATCATACATCCGATGTATCGTTTTTTCTTCTGATGAAGATCTTGCTTTACATCGGATAGTTCAAAATCTGTTATTGACTTCGGGCCATGTTGCCTGGTGTCTTGTTTCTGGTTTTCATTCTGACTTTGTTTACATTGACAACGCTCTATTTATATATGTAGTTTCCTATTTATTATTATGGTAGGACTGTTACATTAAATATTCTGGTAGTGTGGCAATTAATTTTTTGGATAGAAAAATAATTTTTGTCCACACTTTGGCTCTATCGGGATACATTTGGGCACATCGTTCCCTTTGGGAACTTGGGCTCTTGTCAAAATTTTTCTTGTGTAAATTATTTTTCGATTTTATATTTTGAATGTTATTTGTTATGCATCTTTTTATAATATTTAATGTGGAGTTGGTGGGAGTATGATCGACTTTATTTTGCTTCATTATGAAAGCATATTGCTTAATGCGAGGAAAGGAAGCCTTTCCTCTGATTCACATAGTAGCCAAGGAGACGAGGCCTCATTCATCGGGATGTCCGCAGAAAAGAGCCATCTCGGGCACACAGTCCCAGTAGTAGTCGGCGGCCAAGCAACAGAAGACCACTGTTCCTCAGGCCTCCGTAATGGACTTGCTGTCACAAGTGCAGAAGCAGCTGATGGCAGTCTCAGAACCTGAGCTGTCAGATGGTGCTGGGTCTGCCCAGTCATCTGCACGTTCAGATGCCGATGACTGTGAGTATAATCTGATTCCATCGGATGGTGAAAGGGATTTGGAGGAGAATTACCCCTTCCCTTTCGGAACAACACAAGGTGGCGATGGATCTAATGCATCAATACTTCCCTGTGTTGATGCATTAGATCCATACTTCTCTGAGTTCGTTCCTGAGAATCAGAATGCTGCGACCACTCGAAAGTAGCACTATTCAGTAGCTAAGAGACGAGGCCTCATATATTGGGATGTCCGGAGAAAAGAGCCGTCTCGGACACACCCGCGGCCAGAACAGAAGACTGCTGCTCCTAAGGCCTCCGTAATGGATTTGCTGTCACAGATTGCACAGCTCATCACAGCATCCCAGCAAGTGCAGAAGCAGCCTATGGCAGTCTCAGAACCTGAGCTGTCGGATGGTGCTGGGTCGGTCCAGTCATCTACAAGTTCAGATGCCTCTGACCGTGATTTTCAACTGATTCAGACGAATGATGAAAGGGATACGGAGGGGGATTACCCTTCCCTTTTGGAACAACACATGGTTGTGATGGACTTAATCCATCAGTACTACCCTGAATTTGTTTCAGCGAATCAGAATGCTGCGACTACTTGCAAGAAACCACTAGCGTTGTTGGACGCTGACTTCATCCAGAAAAAGAGAAGGTTATGTCTTTTCCAGTTAAGTCTAGACAGGTGTCACAGGCCTTAGGCCATTTAGATGACGCCATATTCAATTTGACAGTGGGAAGAAGTAAGGTGGTTTCTTGTCATCATCTTCTGCATTATCCCAATATGTCAGTCTGCCAGACTTTGACGGTTTTGGATCAGGACTCCAATTCCTTCAGGCTTTCCAAGCCCAAGTCTGCCGTCATTCCGATGACGACTCTGGAGTCCACGTTCGGCTTATCGAGAGAGATGCTTGGTATGCTTTCTCTCTCAGATCACGTTGTCTCAGCTTTAGCTGCTTATCTGCCTCCAGATAAGTTTGGTGAGGTACAGGCTCCTTTGCGTGTGCTATCCAAGGCGCTCATGCATCTTACTCACACGCATGCCTGTAACATGGCTAATTTGGAATTAGTTCGAAGGGTCTCTGTGCTGGACACAGGCCAATCCCTTCCTGAGGAGCAGCGTGCTGCTCTTCGATCTGCTTCTTTGGCAGGTCCGCAACTTTTCCATGGTTCCGTGTCGACCGTCAGTGATGACGTCCTACGTCATTCCAAAGATCAGCTGCTGATTCGTCAGCTTGATCTGCCTTCTAGGGGAGGCAGGGGCGGTTCCAAGCCTAACAAGTACCCTTCTGCTTCCTCTGCGAAGCAAAAGGCTGATCCTTCTGCCATCGCTTCTACTTCTTACTCAAGGGGTAAGGGTAAGCGTCGACAGACTAGAGGGAAGTCTCAGGATTCTTCATTCAGTAGAGGAGGTGGTTTCTCCTCTCGCGGGCCTCGTCGGGGCTCGAAATGAAGGCCCTCACCTCGATTCGTCCCAGGTTGGAGGAAGGATAGCAGAGTTCGCAGACCGTTGGGCCACCATCACATCCAATCTTTGGGTGTGAGATGTTGTTCGGTCCGGGCTGCGAATATCCTTCCGAAGGCACCCCACTCTGTCCAGGGTGCCTCTTCCAACCACAGTTCTTTCAGACGTTTTACGTCGGGAACTTTTGTCCATGGAGATAGACAATCTCCTGGCAAAGGGGGCGATCGAGGTCATCAAGAACATTCAGTCAGTGGGGTTCTATTCCCGCCTGTTCTTGGTGACGAAGAAGGACGGGCGACTCCAACCGGTTATCGATCTGAGTTTCCTGAACCAGTCTATCATTGCTCCCAAGTTCAGCATGGAGACTTTCAGTTCGGTCCGCCGTTCAGTTCACCAGGGACATTTTGCTTCCAGCATGGACCTGCGAGACGCTTACTTTCACGTTCCGATTCATCGGGCGTCACGGAAGTATCTCAGGTTCGCTTTTCTGGGGCGAGTTTACCAGTTCAATGCCATGCCTTTCGGCCTCAACCTGGCTCCTTGGGCCTTCACCAGACTGATGTCGCATGTGATAGCTTTCCATCGCACACAGTCCAGGGTGACTACTTCAGCATATCTGGACGATATCCTCCAGAGGCATTCCAATGCTGCCTTATTGGAGTCGGATGTTGCCACTCTGTTGAGCTTGCTCACGTCGCTAGATTCAGAGTCAACGAGGAGAAGTCGGACCTGGTCCCTTCTCAGTCGTTTTGTCATCTGGGGATGGATTTCCGCACCCAATTCAATTTGGTGGCGGTTCCCCAGGCCAAGGCTGTGATTCTCTCAGTTTTTGCTCTGACTCTGTCCCAGTCCACATCCTGATGGCACGGAGTATTCTCTGGCTGATCGGTCTCTGCGGTTCGGTGACGGATCTCATCGACCCGACTTCATTGTGCCTTCACGCATATCTTTTTGTCAGGTCCTGTCTCCTCCGTAGAGGTTTTTCGAGATGAGCAGTGGAGTGCATTTCTTCTTCAAGGAGGCACCCCACTGGTTTAGCTTATGCAGCTAAGTGGAAGGTCTTCTGTCGATGGTGTGCTGATCACTCTGTTGATTATTCCAATCCTTCGATTTCACAGATTGCGGAGTTTCTGGTATATCTGTTTGATTCTCGGGGTCTTCAGCCTGTTACCATCAAGGGTTACAGGTCCATGCTTTCAGAGACTTTTTCTTATGTGGGGAAGCGTCGTATCGACACTAATCCTTACCTCTCCAAACTTGTTAGGCACTTTTTTTTTGAAAAGGCCTCGGTCTGGATCGATGGAATCTTTCGTGGGTGCTGCTTTGCTTGGGGGGAGGGGGGGAGGGGAGGGGGGGCATTGGAACCTTTATCCCAGGTGGATATGCATTTTTCACATATAAGACGGCTTTTCTGATGGCTTTTGCTTCTGCCAGACGGGTTAGTGAGCTCACGCCCTCTCGGTTGACCCGGCCTTTTTTTAGGAGCTCTCCCAACAGTGTTACTTTTACCACTGATTGCTCTTTTCTGGCCAAGAATCAGTTACCAGATACTACCCCTCCTCCTATCTGTATCAGGGCTCTTCCTTCTGTTGAGGGTAAACACCCTTTACTCTGTCCGGTCCGTCCGAAACGTTTTTTTCTGTCTCTTATTCCTGGGTGACAGAAGATCTTTCCTCAATCCATTTCTCGATGGATTTGTCTTGCTATTCGTACAGCTTACGCTCATTTAGCAGCTGGCGATTGTATTACCAATTGTATTTCTGCCCACGAGGTGCGTGCATTGTCTACCTCTTGGGCTTATTCTAACTCCGTCAAGTTGTTGGATGTTATGCAGGCAGCCTACTGGAAAAATGCCTCTACTTTCTCCACCTTCTATCTGCGTCAGTAGCAGGAGCAGACGGAGGACCTTTTTGCATTGGGTCCTCTTTCTTCTGCTCAGGCTGTTGTCTGCCCTAGCCATTAGGCTTCTTGAAGGTCAGTTTCAGACTTGTGCTGTTACTGCCCTTTTCTGTCTGTGTGTCACACAGACCCCATATGCCTCCTTTCATTGTCTTTTACTAATGATTGTGACGCTATGGTTGATAAGCCTCGGGACCTCTTCCGTCTGCTTCACGGTTCCATTGCACTTGGGTTATGTGTGGGTTGGTTATGCGATTCCCTCCAGCCTATTGTCTATTCAGCCTGTAGTAAACAATTGTGGGTAGGTTGATAAGAAATTTAAATTTTATAGTAAATTTCCTTTCTTATAAAACCTACCACAATTGTTTACATGGAGGCCCTCTTCTTATACGGGTAAGAATCCTTCCTCCCCACTGATCACATAACTCTAACGTTGGCGGATTCAAAAAGAATGAGTCATTAGCGACGTATATGCACACTGGCAATGGAAGTCGTGGAGTTGTACTTGGGAGAGAGTGTCCCGTACTGGGTCTGCGCCGGTTGCACTCGACCCAGTTTTGGCTTATTTTTTCTTGGTGCTTTTGCACCACTTTTCTTTCCCAAATTGCTTGGGAAAGACAAAAATAGAGAGTATATTATCCGAGTTAGGGACTTCCACTGTAGTGCAAGCCTGTAGTAAACAATTGTGGTAGATATAATAAGAAAGGAAATTTACTATAAAATTTTAATTTTTGAGTTAGCACCAGCTAAGTTTGGGCCATTGGTAAGTATAAAAAATATAAATATTACTGTAAATTTTTAATTTTCAGGGCTTAGTCCGGACTAGCCTTAAAAATTGGGAACTTGTTACATCCAATTAGCATAGTCATTCATGCTAAGAGTACGAAATTACTTGAATTTGGCTCCTTATTTATGATATGTCTTGTATATTACTGTATAGAGAGACATACATGTAATTCCTTTTAAATTTAATTTCCTTTCACTTTGGATTGCAGGCTTGGAAACTAGGTTGGTCTGCTAATTCTAAAGTCCTAGGCCCCCCTCCGCCTTTTTACGATTCAGCTAAGTCTGGGCCATTGGTTTATAGTATAAAAGTATAATAAATTTAAACTAATTTGTATATTTTTTATACTTACAAATGGCTCAAATGGGTATGACCCTCCCATGAGTGGGCACTCATACCTCCCCACTGAGTTATTATGTAGTACTCTCTTCTGCAAAGAATGATATTGGCGCCAATTCCAGTCACTTCCTGGCAGCTGCTCATGCGCAGAGAGTAAATGTATGGAGGACCAGATAGGACTTTTAATTTTCGGTTTTGCAAGCAATTTTGGGGGGATTGAGGGGGGGGTTCAAAATTTGTGTTTGGCCTTTGATAACATTGAGTTTGCACGAGCTGAGTCTGGACCATTGGTAAGTATAAAAAATATACAAATTACTTTAAATTTTTCATTTTTAACTGCCCACCCAGTGCCACCACACCAACCAGCACCCATTTAATATCTCAAGCCTATCCAAGAAAAATACAAAACTCCCAAATTAAACCGGCATGTCGGCCTACAGTACAAATTTCCAAGGCATAGGTTTAATTCATTGATGCATTGCAGTGAATTTCCACTCCACGGGCAGATTTTTTACTAACACCTCCAGTCATCATTTCAGGTAACAAATTTGTGAGGGAAACCTGTGTTACTATTTCATCCCCTGAGTTCCAATGTGTTCTATGTGCCTACTGGCATATAGAACACATTGGAACTGAAGGGTCGATTTTTAGCTATTGACAGCGATTCAAATTGTAATTGTGGTGCACGAATTGCAGAAAATTTCAGTGAAATTTTGCTTCTTTATAAAAAATAGTCTGTTATTGATTTCCATTCCGCACATGTGTGCGGAACAGATTTTTATTTTCCGCGTGGTTTAGTGTTGTTGTAGATTTCATAGAACAGGCAGGTAATAAAACAGTTTCTTCCCAGGTACAAACTACGAGTTATTTCGTAGACTATGTTTTGTACTTTTTTTCTAGTTACAGGTCAAAACAATGCTCATCAGGGTATTTACACATGTAAATCCTAGTAATCTACCTAATAAAGGTAAAAACGACACATGACATATGTGAAGAAAATCCACCTATTTCAGGGAGTCAATGTGTTAAAGAGTGTACATTTAATTTCAAGCGTTGGAAAGTAACTTTGAACTGATCACGATCTAAAAATACAATGTTGAAGCTGACCAATGAAAAAACATTCTCTGCTTTGATTGACATGACCAATATTTGTCACAAGCTGCTCTACTGAAGAAAAAATAAATTATTTTTGTTTAATCCTTTACCCAACATAACCGCCAAAACCGGCCAGCGCTATTCTAAAAAATCGCCAATTAATTTTCATTATTTTTTTCTTTTTTTGTCTCAAAAACATAGGTTATGACCCCTTGTTCAAATGAGCTCATCGAGCTCATTCCAATGAGGGATCATAACCTATGTTTTTGAGACAAAAAATGAAAAAACTAAGTTATTCAAGACTTTTTTTGCAAGTGTCGTCTGCTTTTCATGTTAGGTAAAGGGTTAATTAAATGCTGATTATACACTTTATTTATCTTTCCAAATATCTCGGTTTTAAATTATAAGAAGTAACTGTTGTTTCTGTTCAGGTTATGCGATATAAAGAGAACATTCTCAGCACAAACCAAATAATCATAACTCGCTTTGTGAGTTCTGAAGCTTGTGCTTGGAAGTTTGGGGGCTGGTTAGGTTCAAATTTGTTCAAATCCATTTCTTATGTTAGTGTTTTACCATAGAATTTGCCTTTCAAACTGTAGTGACATAACTACCCTTGGAAGTTTGGCAGTGCTTGTCGACAGCTGATAGAATTGGAAGCAGTCAGGAAGACCTATGATAATAATCATCTGACATGGGCACTAGAGTTATGAATAAATTCATTACTTCATTCCTCTGTAGTGTTGATGAACCATAACTAACTGAATGCGACCCAAAATACTTTGAACCACTTTGTGAGTTGAGTGATTATTTTTAACCCCTTACCCAATGAATCGCCCGCATCCGACCGCGTAATATGCAAATTCAGCATTTGAAAAGATATTATTTTCAAAAAATTTCAACAAAGCCATATCATGTGACCCCTCATTGGAACGAGCTCATTGAGCTCGTTCCAATGAGGGGTCACATGACATGGTTTTGTTGAAATTTTTTGAAAATTTTTAAAAATGATATTTAAAATAATAAATTTTGATATTGTCTGTGTTGGGTAAAGGGTTAAAGTGAATTCCAAGAATGAAAACATATTCTAGTTTCAATTAATATCTTGTTCATTCATCGGTTCATTCCCACTAGACCAATTCCCTCTAGACCAATTCCCACGAGGCCAATTCCCACGAGGCCAATTCCCACGAGGCCAATTCCCAAAAGACCAAATCCCCTTAGACCAACTGATGTGTTCTACTTTTAAAATAATTCTGTATCAATAATTTGATATATTTATAAATATTTATAAATGTATTTAATGTTATTGATATTCAAGCCTGAAAATACGCAGTCTGTCATTTGCAGAATGAGGTCCCCAGGGGGTGAATTTGCTGATGCTATCCCATACAGTGGGCCAGTTTATCCTCTGGGTACCTCTCTCTGTTTATGTTTGAGACCTGGATTTAGGTTGAGGTTTGCAGAGGGTAAATTCGGTGATGATACCCTGCTGTGCAGGGTAGCATCACCAAATTCACCCTCTGGGGGCCTCATTTTTTGTAAAATGTTATATGTACTGAGCTATGCTGAAATGTTATAAACCAAAATGTTTTGTATGTTATGCATATAAATTTTTTTTTTATCAAATAAAGCGCTTATCAGTAAATAAATGTTTTCTTAATTATCCTTAATCAACCCTTAATCAGTAGCAGTATGTAGTTGATCTAAGGGGAATTGGTCTTTTGGGAATTGGCCTAAAGGAAGTTGGTCTAGTGGGAGGACACCCATTCATCAGATCCTGTTTAGGTTTCTTTTTCCTTTCCTAAATTTATAATCACTTATAATGATATACAGTGTTTGTTTTCAGGATGATTTCTGGGATAAGTGACAGCCTCAATATGAAAATGACATATATAAGCAACTCCATTCCAAAATTTGTGATCGCTTGTGAGCCTTATGACATACAGCCTTTATTGTTAGGCTGTTTTCTAGGATAAATGGTAGCCCCAGTATGAAAATGATATTTATACCAAGATTATTCCTATTCTACTATATATAAAAAGCCTATGACATAAATTTTAACTTTACACACCAATCGTGATGAACATGCCAGCAATGGGATTTCAGTAGTTAAAGTTTACACCTCCAGTGGAACTACATCCAAGTTGACCTTTGGTGACCTCGCCTTGAATGCAAACTTGTCTAAATGTATCACTCATCGCCTCACGAAGAGTGAAATGAAACCGGCAATTATTTATTATGTTTTTGAATAAGTTTACCTCATACGATACTAAAAATTAACAAACATACGTTGTCTCATGTTAATAAAGTATCCATAATTCGAAATAGTATATTATTATGTTATTAAAATGAAAATTTAACCTTTAAACTCTTATTAATCTGACAATCATGGTATAAATAAAACAAACCCAAAGTAGTTCACTCAGGGTGAACATTTGGTACACCAAGCTACTATGGGTATATTCTATATATATGTATATAGCCTTCCGCTTTCGTATGTTTATGATCACTGGTGATGCTTCTGATATACAACCTTTGTTGTTAGGCTGTTTTCTGGGATTATTATTATCATTGTCTCGATGGGTATCTGGGTGGAATGGTGAAATGGTGAAATCTCATCCGAGGAGAAAGATATTTGAGCCATGCACAAGGCTTGCCAAGTGTCTGGCTCAAATATCTTGCCCGAGGGTGAGATTTATCTGTCCCACCCAGATACCCTTCGATGAAGATTTTTCTCACACCATTTTAGGAATGCAATACCTTTAACTGGTAGAGTGCTGAATTATTTTTGGTCATCAGAATTTGTTAACATACGTTTGCCTAGTTACAATTTATGGGAGAGTGCCAATAGGCACTCTCCCATAAATTGTAACAAGGCAAATCCTAACAGACTAAATAATTTCACTTCAAAGGTGGTATGGACAACATCCACAAAATATGAAGCCTTTAAGTGCTGGTGCTGACACTTCAGAGTAAAGCCCAAATATGGGCTTCCAGCACTCTACCAGTTAATAAGAAAAAACAATGTTTTCCAGGACAAAATAATTCTTAGTGCATTCATTCTAGGAGAAACCCAATAAGATATTCGGAAAACTTGTCGAGAAGTATGGTATATACCAAAGGTGTATACTTCAAAACACGCAGACCAGTACCGCACCTTTATGGTTTATGCACTGAAGCAACCTCAAATGAAATTGACATTTCCAGACATGCACTCCAGTTTAATGATATCAGATGTCTGTCAGTACATTGTAGTTGAGAAATGGTAATAATACACATTCAACAAAAACAGGCATATCTCTCGCAGCTATCTCACATGACTTTATATACAGTTAAAACTAGAAGTCCTGTCACGAATAGTGCGCTTATCTAGGCTTAATTGTGCTTTGGAATTGCGCGCAATTGCCATATCGAATGGCATCCATAGCACGGCAGGTTCTCTTGGTTACTCATAGCAAACACATGCAATGTTTCTGCCAATGGACCTCCGGGTTACCCGGAGGTCCATTGGCTGAAACATTGCTTGTACACAGGCCATATGTACAGAATTTGATAGCTTTACTTGGGCCATAACGCATACATTAACGCGCATATCAACATGCTATTTGTGCGCATTTCATGACAGGACTTCTAGTTTTAACTGTATGTCTCAGTACCTTAGTGGCAAGCCTGAAAATAATTGCACTTCCAGACAAAATGTCAGACACCAAATGAATCATGTCTGTCATTCAAGAATAATATCTGACATATTACAAAATGGAGTTTGAGTATTCGAAATAATGTGTTTAGGGTGTACATGTACCTTCATCTTAAAACTGCTCAGAATTCATCCAACCATACCTTGTTTGGCAGGGCTCAATGAGGTATGATTGGTTTCTTTCTGAATTACCCTTCATACATAATTTAGACACATGTATGGCTATATCAAATCATATTCCTTCTCATGCTGTTAATACTGATGAGCTGTACAGCCACTTTCTTCACACTTCCCAACTTGCCAGGACTAGAAATCACAATAATCATTAATTTTAGGCTTGCTAGATATGTACATGATTTCCAGCATGCATGATGTTCTGATCACTGAACTTCATTGATAAGTTTGGCATCTGACATTTTGACTGATGATTTTAAACCTCAGCTAGATATTGGCCTTTTTCTTCCTGACATTGTCCTTCTCTGACCACTTATTTTCTGGTATGCTTCAAGTGGGAGAAAAATGGCATCTCCAGTATGAAAATGTTATATATAGCCTCCCCCTTTCCTATGTTTATGTTCACTTGAGATGCTTATGTTCAGCCTTTGTTTTTAGGCTGATTTCTGGGATAAATGTCATCCCCAATATGAAGATGATATATATAGCCTTCCCCTTTTCTATGTTTATGATCACTTGTGATGGGGAGCATGGTGGCTCAGTGGTAGACTGTTGGACTTCTATGCTAGAGGCCCAGAGTTCGATCCCCATCCGGGTTGACCCACATTATAACCTTGGCCAAGGCACTTTATACCGGTTGCCTACATGGGGGATTGATGATGCCGTGTACTAAGGCGAATTGCACGTCGATGGTGCACATGTCTTCAACCGCTGTAACCCTGCTTGAGTGGAATTTGAACAGAGTTAGAATGTTGAGGAGCTGACAGTTGCTTGTCGTTGCTCGGTGGTTCTCTCCGGGTACTCTGGCTTCCACCACCCGTAAAATTGTCACGGTCACAATTAGCCATTGTGCATAAGTGTGTGACCTTAAACCCCAATAAATAAATAAATAAATAGATCACTTGTGATGCTTATGATATACAACCTTTGTTTTTAGGCTGATTTCTGGGATAAATGGCATCCCCAACAATATGAATCTGAATCTGAATCTGATCATGAGGCGGATAAAGAATTCGAAGAATTAGAGAAACTTGTTGAGAATGCACGGCGTTCACAAATAGATGCAAAGTTTGTTCGAATAAGAAATATGTTAATAAGATATCAACAGCAACATTATCAGGTATAATAATAATCTGGAACCTTTGTTCAGAGTTTTATAGATCCTTGATTTCTTTCAAGTCCTGAATTTTAAAAATAAGGCCTGCAAAACACTTGAATCTTGGCCTTTTCATGGTAAAATGTCCTTGAATGTGCTTAACCCTTAAAGGTTCTTCTTTATACATGTTTAACCCTTTACCTAACATAACGGTGAAAAATGGCCAGAAAATTAACCAGATTAAGCCCACCACAGCCTAAAATATCTGTTGACGTTTCTCCCCATGGGAACCCCGGGAAGTGAAGCAGTTCCTGTTCACTGCAGTAAATAGGCTATGTTCTACTGGTAAAATAGGACCCGGTCACCAATGCTTAGGAGGTGCAAACCCTCTCTAAAATGGGCAACATGGCTTATTTAATGTTCACCCCTGGTCTTAAGTTGATACTCGTGTTGTGGTCATGATCAGCCATTGTGCAAAAATATGTGAACTTAAACACCATTAAATAATAAATAAATCTCTGACGTTTCTCAGTAAATCAGTACTAATAATATGGATATCATTAGAACCAGCTCGTGGAGCTGGTTCTAATGATATCCATATTTGTATGATTTTATTGAAAAATTGTGAAATTTGTTTTCGAACATTGGGAAATTTAATTTATTTGTTTTACTGTGTTAGGTAAAAGGGTTAATAGACCTAGTTGAGGCCTTTAGAATATACTAATGTAACAACATCACAGACTTGCTATTTAATCCCACTGAAGAAATTTTTATACCCCTGCCTACCTCACGGGGTGTCAGGCGTGTCAACCAGTACATGTACCTCCGGTTCCCTCATGCTCTGATCGGTACTGGTACTGAAGCTTTTGTCCCGCCGGTACCGGGACAAAATTATTTTATGCCTGAATTCCTAATTGAACGAGGGTAAACAGACTAATAATCGTGTATGGCACACTTGCACAACATACTTTCAACTTATTTGTGAATAAACGTATCAAAACACTCTAAAGGTGCATGTTTTGTCTGCACAACAACCTCGATAAGGTCGACCATTTTGACTTTCAAACGTGGCATCGAAAGACAATGAAAGCGCCATCATCAGTTACTTTAAAGAAATTATTCTGTGGCAACATCAAAGTAATCATAAAGCACAATATTTTATGATTACTTTGATGTCGTAGCAGAATAATTGTACGATAAAATGTTTGTCTTTGTGATCTTGGGGACTGTGTTGATTTAAATGTGAATTTCTCCCATCTGATTGTGATATGTCACCCAATTGTTGATTTGTTCCAGTACCGATTCTGGTTTCGGTGGGACAGTCTCTGTCCCATCCCAGTACCGGTTATGTTGGTACCAGTGGTACTTTGACATGCATGCGGGGTATGTAGTATTCCTCATGTCCATAAGTTATCCTGTCATTCCATCAGTCCTTCAGTCCATCCCAAAGTTGTGTCACTACACTCACTAGGCTCAGTTTCATATTTAATTGAGTAACTGTGAATGGTTAATTGTTAGGTAAGTTGTGGATTTTTCCCAGAACATTATCCGTAGTCCATTATCCATAGTTTTAGTTTTTGAAGGCTTAACTTGTTACTATTCACGTTCTTAAGAACGTGAATAGTAACAAGTTAAGCCTTCAAAAACTAAAACTATGGATAAAAATGCTAGCTGTTTCAGTGACGGTGCTACAGAGAATATTTGTTTATTGTTGTTTAAGGTGTTCACTCAGTCTTGTTAGGGTCATCACAGTGTTCCATATCTTCCGTTTGGTGCAATATGAGATAACTTGTCTTTTAAGATTTGATTCAATGTCGATATCAGAGACATTATTTGAGATTCAATTAAAAAAAAATTTGCGATTCGCAGATCCCTCTAAAATGAATAAAGTTTTAGTTTATCACTAAAATCTAGAAAAATGATAATATCTGTTATTTGCACTTTTATATCATATTAAGGCCTCTGATGAACTCCCACATGTATGAAACTGGTCCGGCTTTTATTTCCGCACGGGTTGGTGAGAGCTTTTAGCCACCCTTGTGTATTTCAAACCAATTGTTTAAAGCTCTTATATTAAATGAGTGCTTTTCACTGGAAAAGAGACTACTGTAAATCCATTTAGCCCTATCCCCAAAGTAACGGCCAAAACCGGCCAGTGATATTCACAAAAATCGCCATTCAATTTTCATTATCTTTTCATTAGCTCAACTTTGACGTAATCAAATTTGAGCTTATGCCATGGCCCGTCATCTGTCTGTCCGGCAACAATTCAATACGGCTCAGGCTAGAAGCCGTATTTATGAATCTTTACGGAACTTCTTGGGTGCCTTTGTTATCACCGTGCGATGAGAACGAGTGATTTGGGGGTGCAGTCCAAAATTCAAGATGGCCACCAGCAGCCATTTTGTACCGACATTAGTGCAATCAGTTTTTTGTACAGAACTTCTGTATGAAAGTTCTGATTTGAATAAATGTTTGTATGAATGTTTAGTAACATGGAATATATCACATATAATACATGTTTTTTTCTCAAGCAGAAATTATGCAAATTAGGTGAACTTTGATTTATTCACTGCTACTTAAACACAGTAAGGACACTTGTCAATATGGCTCGGGCGAGGGGCCGTATTTATGAACCGATCTTCACGAAACTTCTTGGGTACCTTTGTTATCACCGTGGGACAAGAACGATTGTTTTGGGGTGCGGTCCGAAATTCAAGATGGCTGCCAGCTGCCATTTTGGCCCGAAATTAGTGCAATCAGTTTTTTACAGAACTTCTGTATGAAAATTCTGATTTGAATAAATTTTTGTATGAATGTTTAGTAACATGGAATACATCACATATAATACAAATTTTTTATGGTGCAGAAATTATGCAAATTAGATGAACTTTGATTTATTCAGTGCTACTTATACACAGTAAGTACACATGTCAATACGGCTCTGGCTGGGGGCTGTATTTATGAACCGACCTTTACGAAACTTTTTGGGTACTTTTGGTATCACCTTGGGACAAGAACGAGTGTTTTTGGGTGCGGTCCGTAATTCAAGATGGCTGCCAGCTGCCATTTTGTACCAAAATTAGGTACAATCAGTTTTTTGTACGGAACTTCTATATGAAGGTTCTAATTTGAATAAATTTTTGAATGAATGTTCAGTAAAATGGAATACATCACATATAATACAGGTTTTTTTCTCGTGCAGAAATTATGCAAATTAGATGAACTTTGATTTATTCATTGCTACTTGTACACAGTTTGTGCACATGTCAATACGACTTGGACTAGAGGCTATATTTATGAACTGATCTTCACAAAACTTTTTGGGTACCTTTGTTATCACCTTGGGACGAGAATGAGTGTTTTTGGGTGTGGTCCAAAATTCCCAAGATGGCTGGCGGTGGCCAAATAGACAAACTTTGATTTATTCAGTGCTACTTATACACAGTAAGTGCACATTTCAATATGGCTCTGGCGAGAGGCATCTAACTGTCACCCATCTTTACAATACTTTACCTGTACATTTGTTATCAGGTCATTACCTAGATGTATGTCATTGATGTGTCACATACTATACATGTACATGTCTTACACAAGTTGAGCTACAGTGTCATTGGCACATTCATGTTTAGCTTAACTTGACAAAGTCAAGATAAGCTATTGCCATTATGCATGTGGAAGTCTGTTTGTCTTTGAGTCTATTCACATTTTCCTTTGGCACAGGCTACACCACGTAGTTCTTGTCCGATCATCACAAAATTTCATATGCAGGTTTGAGATCATGTCTAGATGAGAATGTCCTCTTTTGGTCATGATCGGTCAACCATGATGGCTGCCCAAGCCCTAAATCTGAAAACCTTTAGCACAGTCTACAGGTCGTATTTATGGAGGGATTTCATTGTAACTTGATAGGATGACTCCACATAATGTCTAGATGAGAATGTCCCCTTTTGGGCGCGATCGGTCAACTTTGATAGCTGCAAGGACCCAAAGCCCAAAACACTTTGACACATTTTACAGATTGTATTTATGAAAGGATTTCATTCTAACTTGGTCGGATAACTCCACATATTGTCCAGATGAGAGTGTCCCCTTTTGGTCGCAATTGTTCAACTGTGCCGGCTGTCCGAGCCCAAAACCCGAAAACCTTTAGACAAGGCTACACCCTGTAGTTCTTATCCAATCGTCACAAAATTTCATAATTTTGTAACGTATGTTAATTTGATTAACATTCTGTCCTCCAAGTAGCTAACTCTGTCCTCCAAGTAGCTAGATTACAGAAGCACGCCACAACTCCCAATTTGATTGATTTAATTTGATTGAATAAGCAATAGAAACAATAGAGAAAAAACAAGAAAAAGCACCAATAAAGTAAAACATGGCAGCACTTTATATAACAACGGAACTTAATTATATACATTAATATCTGGCAGAAAAATTATATCACCGTACTATATGACATACGAACTGGTGATCCCCCCCCCCCCCCCCCCCCCCCCCCCCCCCCCCCCCATGAAAATAAAGTTCGGAAAAACACTGGATATCGTTTTTATCGGTCGCACTAAAATGAGACCGCAGCAAGAAAAAGAATTTTGGTTGGAATATTTTAACGTTAACCCTCTAAATTCCACTCTTATAATCTAGCGTGTTATTGATCTCCTTGAAGCGGCAAAGAGACCGCAAGCAAACTATAGGGGTTAAAAATGTAATTCAACTTCTATTCTTCAGCTATGGGTACCCTAAAAATATATACGAAGTTTCATGAAATCTACAGATAACTACGAACTACTATTTGAAAGTTTAAAACTCTTTTGGTGCATTTCTTTTCATTTATCAATGTACCGGTGTAATGTCTCATAGTATCTCTAATAATTATAGTTAAACATACATGCATCATTATTATTTGAAACGTATTGTGTGCCCTATAACATCTAAAAACTCAGATAAATTTTTTTTCCCTTTATCAAAGTCTTTACAAAGTTTTTTTAGTCTTTTATTTGTTGATCTTATCTCTCGTCGTATTCGTTTTGCCGACGACACACCAAGTTGCATTCTTGCAATTTCTGTCAAGGCAGATGTGTGATCTTTCTCAAGGCATTTTATGGATAACCAAAGTCCAGGTTGGGCGTGTCCAACAAAATGATTGTATCCATTGTTCCAGGACTCGCAGATATTATTAGTCCTGGATCTATCATTTACTGTAGCGTCATGTACATTCCAAACATCTATTGGAAATCTAGGTTTAGTCCTCTTTAGCACAACTCTGTCATCACGTTTCACCATTTTGTATGGTCCATGATATTTCAGGTTTGAAAGCTCAGAAAGCATATCAGAAGATTCTAACAGAAAACATTCTTCAAATTCAGTATTTTGACAAAAATTAACCGCTTTATCACTCTTATCACAACATGGTGAAATTTCATCTGATCTGCCTCAGTTATTGTTGATTTGTTGTTTTGATTTTAGTTTAAATCATTGATTGATTTTCGATGTGTGAAAAGCAGTCATCAGTAATCACAACACAGTAAGAGATGTATCATCTGGAGTCTTCAATTGTGGTTATAAAAACTGTCTTGTTTCATTTACTTCATATGTAATTTTTTTTATATTTCATTTTTAGCGATCGTAGAGATCGTAGAAAATGTTATTTATAATAAAAAAAAATCAAATAGGTTGAAAATACAGAAGAAATTATATCACTTACCTCTGAGTTTGTAGTCACACCTCCTTTACAATCTATCGTCCGACGTTGAGCACATTCCCATCTGACAGTGTTTTTGTTAACTTTTTTCTTTGTGTATGCATACCCATCAAGGCATAATTTTTGTCCTCCTCGATTATTTTCTATTAGCTCCATACTGATTACTGGCTAACTGACAAACCCATCATCCAGTGGCCATTTATACACATTGCCTGTTTGTTTAACTCAATAGACAAGCTGACTTTGTTGCTCCGCCAAATATAAATGTTGTTATTGCAACAACAACGTTAGCTCAGCAGCTTGTTACCTTAAAAATCTGTTTGTTGCACCGCCTGTCTGTTCTAACAATAAGGGCAGCCGAAAAAACAAAAAAGCACATCGGCTTGTAACATAAAAAAAACTCACTTTGTTGCACCGCGCTTACCTTTTGTAATAATAAAGACAGCCGAAATTTTTTTCTGCTCAGTATATCTTTGAAGAGTCAAAAGTTGAAACAATTCTCCTTTAAGGATTGTCGCAAAAAATAAATTTGAAATCGAATCGCATAAAAAGGAGGATGGGGAAATTATAAATGTAGGGTGGGGAAATATCTGGTGGGGAATTTCATAATTTTCATAAACAGGGTGGGGAACTGTAAAAGCAGAGTGGGGAGCAGAGTGGGGAAATGTCCGGTGGGGAAATCTCAGAGTGGGGAAATCTCCGGTGGGGAAATAGCCGGGTGGGGAAATGTCCGTTTTCCTCAGAACTGAAGGGTGGGGAAATCTCCGGGTGGGGAAATGTCCGTTTACCGGTCCATTATAGAGTGAAACCAATCGGTGCCTGGCAGATGTGGTCTCTCAAGACAGGTGGTCTCTCAAGACAGGTGGTCTCTCAAGACAGTGGTCTCTCAAGACAGGTTTTACTGTATTCAAGAATTTTGTTTGCAAGAAATAGTATGTAGATAGACCATTGTATGAATTCCTGACATGATTAATGTTCATGTCTGATTCAATTTGATTGCATATCCATGATTTGATAACAAATCAGATTCATCAGAAGGCCAGGGAGCCCAGTGGCTCAGTGGTAGACTGCTGGACTTCCATGCTAGAGGTCCCGAGTTTGATTCCCATCTGGGACAACCCGCGTTGTGTCCTTGGGCAAGGCACATCATCCTGGTTGCCTACATGGGGCACGATGACCCGTATACTAAGGCATACTGCCTGTGTATGGTTCACATGTCGTCAACCACTGTATCACTGCTTGAGCAGAGTTAGAATGTTGAGGAGCTGATAGTTGCTTGTCGATGCCATGTGGTTCTCCCCAGGTACTCTGGCTTCCTCCACCCGTAAAACTGTCACGGTCACGATTAACCATTGTGCATAAGTATATGATCTTAAACACCAGTAAATAAATAATTTAAGTTCAAGAACAACCAACGAGAAATATAAACTTACTTGAGATTTTATTTACATTTTTACGTTCACACACTACTGAAATTGAAATGTGGCTTATTGGAGGCAAAGCAGAGTGTTTCACAGCCCTACACTTTTTCAGTCTTCTCTACCACAGAAATTTGTTGTCCAATAGTTAACTAATAGTTTGAATGAAGAATTTAATAAGCTCATTATTGACGAGCCTTGTTATCAATTATATGGAGCTTTCTGGCAGGACATGTGTCAGTGAATGTATGTCACTGATGTAGAGCAGGTTAACTTGGACAACAAATTATTTCTGTTATAGGTACGCCAACATTGCATGAGAATGATTAATGATGGCAACTAGTCGTTAAACCATCAAGCTGATATTAATACATTGCATTTAAATTACATGGGATGATGGTAACTAGCCGTTAAACCATAAGGCTGATATTAATACATTGAGTTTTAAATTAATGATGGTAACTAGCTGTTGAACCATTCATTACACTAATGTACTAATATATTTCCAAAATATAAAGCCAAAGTAACATATTCTCAATTATTACAGTTCTTGTCATATTTAATAATCCTTTCATAAACATTGAACATTTTCCTTTTCATTAAACACAATACACAGTCAAGTTAAGCTACAGTGTCATTGGCATTTTCATTTGTCTCATTGAGCTTGTTGCAATGATGGGTCACAAGCTATGTTATTGTCACAAAAAATGAAAAAAAATTAGTTATTCAAGAATTTTGTTTGCAAGAAATAGTATGTAGATGGACCATTGTATGAATTCCTGACATGATTACTGTTCATCATATCTGATTCAATTTGATTGCATATCCATGATTTGATAACAAGTTCGATTCCCGTCTGGGACGACCCTCGTTGTGTCACGTGTACTAAAGCATACTGCATATGTATGGTTCACATGTCGTCAACCACTGTATCACTGCTTGAGCAGATCTAGAGTTAGAATGTTGAGGAGCTGACAAGTTACTTGTCGATGCCATGTGGTTCTCTCCAGGTACTCTGGCTTCCTCCACCCGCAAAACTGTCGTGGTCACGATTAGCCATTGTGCATAAGTATATGGACAACAAATTGTTTCTATTGTAGGTACGCCAACATTGCATGAGAATGATTAATGATGGCAACTAGTTGTTAAACCATCAAGCTGATATTAATACATTGCGTTTAGATTACATGGAATGATGGTAACTAGCCATTAAACCATAAGGCTGATATTAATACATTGAGTTTAGATTAATGATGGTAACTAGCCTTTGAACCATTCATTACACTAATGTACTAAGGCCACATAAAGTAGATCTTCTGTTTCTCAGACCATTATTTGTAAAATTGCATGCGGGCGAGCGGTTTTTTATTTTATTTTTTTATTTCAGTAATTACTTCTTTGCCATCAAAAGTTCATGTTCTTGGTTCAAATTTTAAGTCTCAAAATCTACAGAATAGCATGGGTGGTGGTGTATTTCATCCCTTGAGTGCAAGCTAAAGCATTGCAAAGCCTTTTTGCACTCAAGGGACAAATTCATCAATTTTTTCAACTTGGGTAAAATATCAGACATAAACCATTTAATTTTTAGTTTTTTTAAGTTTAAATTGGGTATAAAAAGAGAGCATGTTGCAGCCAAAAGGACCATGTGGGAGGGCCTGAGAAACAGATTTTTTATTTTTTTAGGCCTAATATATTTCCAAAATATAAAGCCAAAGTAACCTGATAAGATGTGTAGTAGAGATTATTTGGGGAGAGCAATGATGTATTTAGTGAACTGCACATCATTGCCATGCCCGCTATGCCCTAATTCCTGTGAAGCAAGCTGCTTGCATATCATCAGCTGAAAACGAAAAAGTAATAAATTGATCTACCTTGCCTCCAATGGAGGTTAAATGGAATGTAACCCCTAAGAAGCGAATGCATATGGTAGAGCACCAGTGCGGGATACGAAGGGTTGTGCGAACATACATGGAGAATTGGCAGGGATGGTGGAAGTAAGGCTTTCAAATAGTACTTGTCTCACCAAATATTGCAAACAACTTGTTTAGGGAATACAACTGTTGTAGGATATATTAGCATAAAGCTCTTTTAGCATGAGTGATGTTTCTCTAAAATGAAATTTGTTGTTGTATTCCAAGTTCTAATTATAACTGCCCTGTGAGCACTCTATTCTTGGATACAATTGTAATTGATACTTTCTGACTGGGTTGATTTGCATGCAGCTAAACTTTGGTGGCTCAGTTAACATGGATCATAAGACACCTGGAGTTTATTGCCAGCATTCTATGTGTTCAGTATTTAATTGTCAGTTTAGATCTATGTATCCCAATATATGGAGTGATAGACTCTCAGATTGTTAGTAACTTAACCCCTTAAGTTGTACATATATATCAAAAGGCAGGTATCTTTCAAGTATTGGTCTCGGACAGTGAAATGTTTTTTACTTAAACTGAATTAATTTTTCTATTAATTCTTAATTTAAGTTCAAGAACAACCAACGAGAAATATAAACTTCTTTTAAATTTTATTTACATTTTTTCATACACACACTACTGAAATTGAAATGTGGCTTATTGGAGGCAAAGCAGAGTGTTTCACAGCCCTACACTTTTTCAGTCTTCTCTACCACTGAAATTTGTTGTCCAGTAGTAACTAATAGTTTGAATGAAGAATTTAATAAGCTCATTAGTGACGAGCCTTGTTATCAATTATATGGAGCTTACTGATTGTAAGCCAGCAGGACATGTGTCCGTGAAAGTATGTCACTGATGTAGAGCAGGTTAACTTGAACAACAAATTCTTTCTATTATAGGCGCGCCAACATTGCATGAGAATGATTAATGATGGCAACTAGTCGTTAAACCATCAAGCTGATATTAATACATTGCATTTAGATTACATGGAATGATGGTAACTAGCCGTTAAACCATGAGGCTGATATTAATGCATTGAGTTGGAACCATTCATTACACTAATGTACTAATATATTTCCAAAATATAAGCCAAAGTAACCTGATAAGATGTGTAGTAGAGATTATTTTGGGAGAGCAATGATGTGTTTGAACTGCACGTCATTGCCATGCCCAAATGAGGATTGCAAAAACAAGCAGAATAGCCTCAAATAAGCCAGTTGGGATAGGGACGGGTTGACTATGCAGATTCAGAAGGCGCTCAGACTGTAGCGATCACAACCCTGCTAACCAGGGCTGGGAAGAGTTAAAAATTTTCCTTAACACGTTAACGTGTTAAATAATTCAGCATTAACGAGTTAAATAATGTTAAATGTTAAAATGAACAAAATTTTAATAACGTCGACCATTTTTATTGATTTGAATTTGAATATAACCGAACTTATGCACAGTTCATCTCTTGAGTTCCAATGTGTTCTATGTGCCTACTGGCACATAAAACACATTGGAACTCAGGGGACGAGTGGTTGAGATAGTTCTCTCAGGTTATCGTAAATTCTAACATTCAGCGATGTTTTCATTTAAGAATACAATCGCTGAGGCCGTATCCTTAGAAAGAGACGTCCGCCATTGCTCGAATACCAGTCCTTAAACCGAAAATAGGCGTTCTGATAAAGCTGATACTGCTGTATCATCAAATATCAGCGGGCCAACTTCGCCAACGTTGGTAGGAGGGCTACAGACATCTAAATTATTTGTGTTCTTCAATTTCATCCAATGGCTCAAAATTAGACGTCACCGGCACTCACGTTCCGGCTTGGATAAACACAAGATAACGACGCAACGCTACATATTATACAATTATAATCTTCAAAGTTAAACATTATTAACTTTAAATTTTTTTAACGTTGAAATAATTTTACCCGTTAACATTTGAAACATTAACTGCTCCCAGCCCTGCTGCTAACTGTAAAAAAAAAAGTAAGTACGAAATTGAGTCAGAATAAGACATACTAATATGCTAAGTGATTGATCTGTAGGTTGTACACGTAATAGTATTAAATACATTGGGAAAGTTGACTATTTGCAACGTAGACATAAATCGCATTGAGGAATCCTCCTTGGATAGTTATTATTTATTTATTTTTGGTGTTTAAGGCCACATATTTCTGCACAATGGCTAACCATGACCGCAACAGCTTTACGGGTGGAGGAAGCCTGAGTACCCGGAGAGAACCACCGAGCAACAGCGAGCAACTGTCAGCTCCCCAACATAGGAACTCCACACAAGCAGGGTTAACATTGGTTGAAGACAGGTGCACCATCGACGTGCAGTACGCCTTAGTACACAACGTCACCATGCCCCCTCATAGGCAATGGGGGTGAAGTGTCTTGCCCAAGATCACAACGCGGTTGCTGCAGATGGGATTCGAACCGAGGACCTCTCGGCTTGCAGCCTGCACCTCTACCTACTGAGCCACCGCACCCCCCTTGGATAGTTATAGTTGTAGCTGGTGTTGTAGATAGTTGTGTGTGCACATGCATCCTGGTATTGAAAAACAATTGATGGCATTATTATGACCATCGACACACCTGAATCCCAAAACAGTATACGAGAGGTGCACACTAAGCACACCGTAATGCACACAAACTATATATCAAATCTTACATATGATTTCACATCCAGGATGAACCAGAAGCACTAACACTTTGAACTTGCAGGCCTGGCAATCTAGAAAATCAATGCGTGCAAAACAGTTGCCCTCCTCAAATTGCTTGGGAGTATAAATTCCACCTGAAATTTTCAATGCAAAAATTTGTCTGCTATTTTGGTTATATTCGCTTCAAGGTATTTATATTGTGACTGAAAAATTGTACTACATTCAGCTACATAGTGGAAAAATTGGCAAACACAAGGTCACATCTTCTCATTATTCAAAATGTTGCATTCAATTCTTATGTGACTGTCTTGTACACTCAAAATGTATCGAAATGCGACACAGAATGGGTCTTGGATTATTGCGAATCAATGCAACATTGACAAATCGTTCCCTGAGTTCCAATGTGTTCTCTGTGCCAGTAGGCACAGAGAACACATTGGAAGTCAGGGGACGAAATGATAATAGATTTTAAAGACAGTCCCAAACAGGTCTGGCATTCCAGAAAATCAAGAGGTGCAAAAAATTGCCCTCCTCATTTTTATGCTCCCCGACTTAAGTCGGGTGGCATATAGTGATTGTAGTGTGCGTGTGTGTATCCGTCTGTGTTTCTGTGTGTGTGTGTGTGTGTGTGTGTGTCCGAGCCAATAACTTGAAAACTGTTAGGGTCACAGTCATCAAACTTCACACAATTATAAAGGACCATGGGAGGATATGTCACACACCATAGCCGGGTTCGTACCTTTAAGGTCAAGGTCACATTTCAAGGTAACACTAAAAATCGGTCAATATTCGTGTCTCAGCCATAACTCAGAAACGAATCTTAGTACAATTGTTAAACTTTTTACAAATGTTAAGGACAGTCAGAAGGTGTGTTGTGTATAATACTTTCCGCCTCATCTGCAATGGGAAGGTCACAATTGGCCTTCATATGTTCAGAGTCACAAATCGTGTCTCAAGCATAACTCCAAAACTATTAGGGCTACAGTCATCAAACTTCACACAATTATAAAGGACCATGGGAGGATGTGTCACACACCATAGCCAGGTTCGTACCTTCAAGGTCAAGGTCACATTTCAAGGTCACACTAAAAGTCAGCCAATATTCGTATCCCAGCCATAACTCAGAAACGAATCATAGTACAATTGTTAAACTTTTTACAAATGTTAAGGACAGTCAGAAGGTGTGTCGTGTATAATAGTTTCTGCCGCATCAGCAAGGTGAAGGTCATGGGGGGGGGGGGGGGGGCATGTTACCTTAGTAACATTCTTCTTGTTTTCCAGGTGTGCAGCACTCCTGCTCTCCTAAAGAATGCCAGGCCTGAACTTGTCACACTAATACATCACTTACAAGTCATTCAGCCAGTTGTATGGCATGATGATGACTATCCGGTGTTCGTGCACATAATACACAAGAATAAATTGTATCTGTTGAAGTCACTCCCCCTCGAAAGATTACAGTAAAACCTGTCTTGAGAGACCACTGTCTTGAGAGACCACCTGTCTTGAGAGACCACATATGCCAGGCACCGATTGGTTTTACTCTATAATGGACCTGCTATGGGAGACCACCTGTCTTGAGAGACCACCTGTCTTGAGAGACCACTGTAACCTGGTACCAACTTGTATTTTTATGCCATAATTGACCTGTCTTGAGAGACCGCCCCTTTGAAGACTGAAACCATGACAAAAACTTCTTACCTTTTCTGGAATTGGAAAATCCATTGTGTTATACTAACGCAATTAAAAGTATTAAAATCTCTTAATTGGGTTTCAATTGCTAACTCATTAAAGATTGAGATGTTTTTATAAGACCCATGTGAAAAGATTAGGATTATTGCTGAATAAACAATTTCATACATACCTGAAATGTGACAGGATAGGAATAAAAATAAATTTGTGTTGAAAATCTTTTTGTAACAAATTGAAATGGACTGTTATAAAAATTATAAAAATAAATTAGTGTTGAAATCTTCAATGAAGATTTTCAACACTAATTTATTTTTATAATTTTTATAACAGTCCATTTCAATTTGTTACAAAAACTTCATAAAAAAGAACAACAAAGTAATTACAAAAATCCATTCTTCTCCATCTCTAAATTTTGTGGTTGGCTATTCACTGACTTGAGAAAACCTGAAACCTGTTATGAAAGACCACCTGTCTTGAGAGACCACTTTTGTGTGGCCGAAAGGGCGGTCTCTCAAGACAGGTTCTACTGTATGTACAAGCCGAAACAACATAAGATAACAATATTACAAACATACGTCACATGTGAATAAAGTAAAATGCTGATAAAGGCAGAAATTTACTACATACAAGTAAATGGTGCATAGGCAAGGTCTGTTGCAGACCCCTGTGTACATAGAGTGACCTAGGAAGCAGTGAAAACATTGTTCACTTCATAGAAGCACGTCTATGTAAACGAAGGGGTTGAGTGTGAATTGTCACCGATAATTATATAGTTATGGAGTGGTGTTTGATGTGATTGTCAGCATCTGGGCTATAGGATGACACAACGCAAGTGTCACGTCAAGTTTTGCCTATCATTTATGCCTATGCTGCCTAGTTACTGTTACAGAGAGAGCGCACCCCAGTGGCATTGGTTACCAGATCCCATTTTACCAGGAAATAGAACTTATTTACCGCAGTAAACAAGTACTGCTTCACTTCCTGGGGTGCCCGTGGGGAGCCATCGACAGTTAACCTATTCCATTGATCTTATCGGCCACTGAAGTCACATCCTTGCGTGTGGGGCTGTGGGGAACCGATCTACCGTGGTACACATGGCCAATGGGCATCTTTAACACTGGAAGGGTTAGTGTGGATGTAGCACGTCCAACAATCCAATGTCCACCGTCCCAGTACTTTAATCAAATGGTCTTCTACTTGGGCAGAAGCAGCAGCTGTTCCTGCTCCAATTCTGAAGTAGTGTCCATTATAGCAATTTATATCGTGTCCCAGTTGCAATAACAGTTCCCATATTTTAGTGATAAAGAAATTCTGATGCAGGGGCCTACTATCTTTGAGCAAGAACAAGGGTTCGTGTGGCATATGACCCCAATAACTTCACAGTTGTAAATAACTTCACAGTTGTAAATATTTCAGCAAGTTATTGTCTGATTACTGTATAACAACAATTTGACACCATGACGAAACGGGTCTGTTTTCGAAACTGAAAGTGTCAGTACCAAAAATAGTAATTGTGAACCAAAACAAATGTCTCGTCTGCACAAATTGCTGTCCAGATCAAACGGTTTTCCACTGGTTGTAGATTCACCACATCTCTTAAGAAATCCGAAAAAGGCCATACTACAAGCTGCTTACCGAAGAGCATCCGTACAGCGACTATGAACACCCTTCTGTAGTAACTTACATAACCGAGTCAAGATGGAAAAAGTAACAGGCAGTCCCTGTAATACCCCAGGCCTTTGCATATGTTTCACTCCCACCAGAAACGATTTTAGGCGTGGTAGACCAGAATTAGCAGCACTGAATATCGGACTATAACATCCATCTTTTAAGTAAGTTTGTCGTATACCTGCAAGGTACTGTTTGATTGTACTATAATATAGATTTTTAATGCCATGGCAGTACGCAACATATTGCAATAAATGCTCAGTTGTGGCAAAAGGAAGTACCCACCTCTGTCCATATGGAACATTGTATAAAGTACAAAACTTCCTGAAATGTTGCATAGCTGATCTATTCGCTGAATGTGTAGCTGGTGCGAGTGATGCCTGCCATAATGTACTAGTGATGTGGTTCAGTTCATTATCAGCACTGCCAATTCTGGTACTGGAACAGGTTGTAGGTTTATCTCTGGGAGTAGGTGGTGGAAAGTCTTGTAATGAGAAATAAGATCACTAATTATGTTTGAGTTCTCTGGTACATGTTCCGCATAAAACATAAAATTATTACATAATGCCCACCAGGTGAGGCGTCGCACATAAAACAGTGTTTGTTAGAACAACAACCTTTTTTAAGTATTTAGACAGTTGACATATTGTCGCTGTGAAAAACTATGCACTTTCTTGACCACTGATTGCCCTGTAACACTGCTGCTACAACAATAGGGCATAACTCTATAGTTTCTGTTTCCAAATTGACCGCTGCTCAGAAGTCTGCACACCATTTGCCCTGAAACCAGTATTTTTGCTGAAAACCATAACCAACAGTGGACGCTGCATCTGTATACAAGTGGAAGTCGGATGCTGGGGTAAAATTATTTTCCGACAAAAATTTATGCCACATCTGTAATTCAGCTTGACATTCGACAGTTAAATTCACATAATGGTGCAGTTTCCTAACACTAACTGACAGCACAATGAGTTGTGAAATAAATGACTTGCCTGGAACGATAACTCGACATGCAAAATTGAGGTCACCTAACAGACTCAACAACTCAGCCTTTTTACATTTCTGTTTATTTAAGAATGTATTTATGATTTCTGTGATGCGTGTGATTTTATTCTGCTGAAGACGAGCCTCCATGTTGTCTGAATCTAAAATAATTCCTAGGAATTCTAAACATTTACTGGGACCCAAAGTTTTATGACGTGCTAATGGAATATTAAGTTTTTTGAAAATCATTGTTAACAGAGCCATTGTTCTGTCGGGATCAGCATCAGGAGGATCAATGGTCAGAAAATCATCAAGAAATTTTAACACATATGGAATCTTATAATTGTGGTGTGCTATCCAGCTTAAAATGTTGGAAAAATAGTCAAATAGTTGCAGTGAGCTACATGCTCCAAAACAGAGGCGAATATTGAAATTGTACCTGTTATTCCTGTGAACACCATGTAAATGCCATAAGCTGGGATGAATAGGAAGAAGTTTAACCCTTTACCCAACGTAATGGCCAAAACCGGCGAGCGCTATTCACAAAAATCCCCAATTAATTTTAATTATTTTTTTCATTTTTTGTCTCAAAAACATAGGTTATGGCCCCTCTTTGGAACGAGCTCGTTCCAAAAGAGGGGTCATAACCTATGTTTTTGAGACAAAAAATGAAAAAAACTGTGTTATTCAAGATTTTTATTTGCAAGTGTCGTCTGCTTTTCGTGTTAGGTAAAGGGTTAAATGCATCTGTAATGTCCATGAACCCTGACCCAGCTCACAAATATTACGAATTGCATCATCAATTTTGATGTAAGACAAAGAATAATCAGCCTTGTCTATAAGCTCATTTATGCTAGAAACTTCATTATTATCATGGGGAGCTGACAAGTCGATAATAAGCCTCTTCTTAAGAGAATATTTTCCTTCTGCAATTCCAAGTGGACTTACCCAGTATACTGGAAATGGAGGAACAATGTAAGGTCCGAGAAAATACCCTTTTTGAACCTCCAAAGATAACAACGATGATACAACATCAGCCAGAGTACAAGCCGATTTTAAGTTTTCACACTCAAAACTCGCTGATGGCATGGGGCTAATGCCAGTGTAAAATTCATATGTTAACCCATCGAGAATTAATTAGACTAAATCCTTATCAGGATGATTTTGTATCTCGATTTTCAACTGATTAATCTTGATTGGAGTGTTTCAGAAGGGCAATTGGTCTGTATGAACAGTGCTTGAGATCGGGGCATTTGACTGATATTGGTTGTCACCATTGTTAGGTCGCTGTTCCTTAGTTGCCAAATGAGGGTCAGATAGTCAATTCTTACCACCTTGTGAAATGTTTGAAGGAGCAGAACAATTGGCTACTGAATGGTTTGCATGGCATTTAGAACATAAATGTAAAAAATCGCGACATCGACGCCGTTGCTGCGACGGGTGGTGCAATCTCACAAAATTCTAAGTTCATTAAGGGCCATAACTCCAAGAAAAATATTTGGAACAACACATGCATTGAACAGTGGCTAGACTTCAATAAGATACACTTACATGCCAAATATAAAGTCATTCCATCAAGTATTTCAAAAGTTAATGAGTTAAAAGTTAAAAGACCAACAGACAGACCGACATTGCCACTTATAGAGCTGCTAGTCGCTGCTAAAAATTACAAGATTTCCAACTGCATTCCCGCTATGAATTGAAATGGTTGCACAACTCCTTGCCATTAAACATAATTTGTTGTCTTCCATGACTATCCAAATTACCAAGCCTGAAAATAAGCAGCCTGACATTTGCAGAACTAGGTCACCAAAGGGTGAATTTGATGATGCTACCACATACAGTAGGCAAATTTATTCTCTGGGTACCTCTTTCTGTTTAGTTTTGAGACCCTGATTCAGATTGAGGTTCACAGAGGGTAAATTTAGTGATACTACCTTGCTATGCAGGGTAGCATCACTAAATTCACCCTCTTGGGACCTCATTTTGCAGATGACAGTCTGCTTATTTTCTGGCTTGCAAATTAACCTGAATATTAAATTTAGTGCACTGACCCAGACCAGAGTAAGTTGAATTATTCATGGAAGAGGGCCTAGAACAATTCTGGTGGATGTTCTACAGACTAACAAATTTTGCACTGCAGCATTTGGTGACCAGAAAAATTGCTGCTAAAACTTTTGGTATCACATCTAGCCCAGTTTACTTTTGTGTCATGGACAAGGAGGTGATTGGCAGCATGGGCACAAAAAGCTCTATGATATGCATCAAACAAATTTTCAATGCTTTGTTCCACTGTACCTTGAACTTGAACATTTACCTGAATTGGCTTTTCAAATTGAAATTTTGCTTACTCGATCGAAACTAAACTTGCCTTACGGATTGAACATGATGAAAGGAAGAACCCTATTTATTTTGGGGTTATCGTGTCAAAGGTAAAGGTCACAGTGACCCTGAATTTAAAGTTTTATCAGGCTGAGTGGGTTTCCACTCTCTAATTAAAATGTTGTTTGCCTGATCGAAACCAAACTTGGCATGTAGATTGGGCATAATGAGAGGAAAAACCCATGTATTTTTTAGGTCATTGTGCCAAATGTCAAGGTCACAGTGACCTTGAAATTAAAATTTTATTGAACAGAGCTGGTTTTGGCTCTCTTAATTATTAAAATTATCCTTTCCTGATCAAAATCTAACTTGGCATGTGGGTTGAGCATGATGAGAGGAAGAACCCTACATATTCTGGCCATTGTGCCAAAGGTCAAGGTCACAGTGAACTTGAACTTAAAACTTTATTGGTCCTTATCGAAACCAAACTTGACATGTCATCAAATACAGGTAATCTTATGTGCATAATTTGAATAAATACTACCAATAGTGGCTATGTTAATTTGATGTAATATACTACTCAAAGTTTGCTAAGCACCAAATATTTGACACATCATTGTGAAAATTGCTTGTGACATATTTGCGATATTTTTGGTGGATATGATTGAGGAATGTATTGAGATGGTCCCCAGTGTTTGCATTAGCTCTCTTGACAGGCAGACTTTTCATGATAGTCATGGAAAGCATGTACCCCTTGATATTTTTATACTGTACCAATGACCCAGACTTAGCTGGTGCTAACTCTAACAAAACCAGGGCCAAACACAAATTTTGCCCCCCAATCCCCAAAATTTGCATCCAAAACCAAAAGAAATCATGTCCTATAGGACCTCCATACTTCGCCCCTACTGCGCATGCGCAGTGTCAAGGACGTTCCGAAATTGGCGCCAATTATCATTCTCTGTTTGGCCCTTCATCAGTCAACATCTCACTGATCTTTGTGCTTGTAAATCTCAGTTTAAAGGATGCCAGACACGTAATTATTGGAGAAATGGTGATTCCAAGGAGGATATAGAAGGAGGAGAGGAAAAAGGAGTGACAAAAAATAATCAGGGCTGTACTTAAAATTTTTTATGAAATTATGTTAAGTTGCCTATTTTCGGTGCATGGGCCTCTTGTTGTCATTCTTGCTAAAATGTTGCACTGCTTATTCAGTGTTTCCTCTCCCCTGGCCTTCTAAGTCCCCCCTTGCAATTCTCCCATGCTTTTGGCATATTTTTGAGAAAGTTCATTTCTAAAATTCTCTTGGGAGAGTTGCTTGGTTACAGAATGTTTTCTGTTATTTTCCCCATAGTTACGTTTTCACCCATGGGTGTATAAACGTTGTGTTCTGCATCTTCCATCTGATGTTCTGCAGATTCTCCCCTGGGAGTCTCTGTCTTGCATCAGATAGAGTGTAATTTTGATGACTGATTTCGGGCCAGTTTTTTCAGTGCCTGGAGTCTTGTTTTCTGGTGTTTTACACTGTTTGTTTACATTGGCAACAGCCTGTTTTGAGGGGGGCTGTTTGCCTTTGGTGTAGTTTATCTCACTATAAGATACATTTCTATTATCCGTAAGTGTTGCATTAATTATTTAATATAAATTTAAAATTTTTGACCACACTTAGCCATCGGATCCATCGGGGCTCATCGTTACTTTTCAGAAACTTGGGCTTCGCTGAAAAAATATTTTTCAAAAATTATTTTGATTTGCAATTGTTTTTTCATTATTAATGGATCATGTTATTATGTATCTTTGTGTCAGGGGTTTGTGCGAGTAACTAGGACTTGTTGTTGACTTTTCACAATGAAAGGATATTATTCAAATTGTAATGGGAAGAAATCTTCCTCTGACTTTCATGATCATTGTATTAATTGTAGTCAGTGTTCTCGCACTAATCCCTGTTCTATATGTCAATATTGGGATAACAAACATTGGAAACGTGTGTCACGGTATGTTGTTACTGGAGAAAGGGCGATGCCGGCTCTTTCTCCGCAAGGTCACTCTACTCTCTCAGTTTCTATTTCAGAGGAACAAGAACAGGGTGATGTTTCCATGTTATCTTCCGCAAGTGCGCTTCCGTCGTCACAAATGAATACAGAGCTAGCGGCAAAAGTGCTCATGGAGATTAAACAAATGTCGTCCGCTAGCTCGCCCGGTGTAGCGTCCATTCACCGAATGGTTCGGCAGCCGGGTTCGTCCGACGCGGTCCAGGAGGAAATGTTGGGTGATGTGAGCACTATAAACATTCAACGTGCACACCCAGTGACGGTGGATAGTAGGCGAGATCGGAGGAAGCCTTTGAGTCCGGTTCCTAGCTCGTCCAGGTCCAGCCGGGCCGCGAGCGAGAGAGGCCCCTCTCTCGTACAACAACATCTGGGACCAAATGTTGTGGTACAAAATGTGTTGCAAGCGGAGCATACGTCCGTCGCTCGGGACGCTCTGTTGTATAGGCAGTACACGGAGACTGCTCAGGCTTCTTCTTCTCGTCAGCACACACGACCGCACCTTGGCTGCGTGACCGCCGATATCTTACCAGCTTCGCCGATCAGGGATTCTTTGGCGACCAGGTCACACCATCCGGCAGCCAGGGACACGAGGCCGATGGACTCCGGACGCTCGCATAGAAAAAGTATGCAGGAGCCATCAGATGCGGGGCTGCCCTCGGCGAAGCAGCGAAAGACTGCGCCTCCGCAGGTCTCGATGCCGGACGTACTTGTGCAGATAGCACAACTTATCACAGCATCCCAGCAGCCGACAGAAACGGTGTCGGATCGGGAATTATCCGACGGCGCTGGGTCGGTACGCTCCGCCGAAGCATCGCGGGCGGACGACCGGGAGCATCATGAGCTCCGACCGGATGGTGAAAGGGATACGGAGGATTTGGAGCTATCCCTTTCGGAACAACATAAAGCTGCCGTGGACTTCATCCGGCACTTTCTCCCTCAAGTTGTTCCGTCGGGCCAGACTGCTGCGGTTCCGGACAAGAGGATTATAGCGTCATTGGATTCTGAATTTTTCGAGCGGTTCAGGGACATCGCTCCCGAGTTTCCGTCGCAGTCCAATAATGTTGCAAGAACATTTGAATTATTGAACGACGCTATATTTAAACTTGCTTCCAGGACGGGGAAAGCAGGTTTCTTGTCCGCCAATACTCTCAACCTGCCTTTCATTAATGCAAGGAATAAATTCGACATGGCAGGACAGGGTATTCCGAGAGTTCCTCTGCGTATGGACGACGAGGCGGAAGACTTAGAGCTATCATTACCGTCGTCGGCGTCTATTCCAACCGCGGTGTTGGAAACAACTATATCGTCTAACAGAGCCAGTTTAGATGCCTTATCTTATGCAGATCACCTTACTAAGGCATTATCACTGCGCCTTCAAGGGAAAGAATTTCAGGACATACAATCCTCTTTAAGACTTCTTTCAAGGGCAGTAGCTTATTCCACGTGTAACTCCGCCCTTTCAGTGGCAAACCTGGAGTTGGTTAGACGTGACGCAGCCCTAGCTACATCCACACTCGTGGATACTAAGGTGAAGAACTCTCTCAGAGTCGCTTCGGTCTCCGGAGAACTTCTCTTTGACGGCAAGCTTTCTGCTATTTATGATAAAATTACAAAGAAAGCTTCGGATTCTCTGTTGTTCAAATCTGCTTCTAAGAAGTCGGATACGGCAGACAAGAATAAGACAGGCACTTCTGGGTCTAATGCGCCCAAGAGAGGTTCCTATAGAGGTTCCGGTGGGTCCTCTTGGTCTTATTCGAGAGACCGTCAAGGTAGCGACTCACGTTCGGGACGTCCTTCGGGCCGGGACAACCGGTCGGACGCCCCGAGGTCGACGGGACGAGGTGCGGGTCGTGGAGGACGTGGTTTCTCCTACCGCAGGCCTCGCAGGTCCAGGAGGTGATGGCTTAAACCTCTATCGCGTACCGGTTGGCGGAAGGTTGTCGAGTTTTTCACAAGAGTGGGCGTCGATTACGGACGACCCTTGGGTGAGAGGGGTGATTTCGGAAGGTCTAAAGATATCCTTCAAACGAAAGCCTCCATTAACTCGAAGTCCAAAGTGGACTCAACTTCCGTCAAATCCGCAGATGAGAGACACTCTATTATCAGAGGTGCAGTCTCTTTTAATGAAGAACGCGGTAGAGGTCGTAGAAAACCAGGAGACTCCGGGATTCTACAGCCATCTGTTTCTGGTTCCGAAACCAGACGGCTCGTTCCGTCCAGTCATAGATTTGAGCTGGATAAACAAGCTGATCGTCGCTCCGAAGTTTTATGTGGAGACGATTCGATCGGTCAGAGCGAGTATTCGGGGTGAACGATTATGCAACAAGCATAGATCTCAAAGATGCGTACTTTCACGTCATGGTACATCCGACATTCAGAAAGTATCTACGCTTCGCAGTCCTAGGAGTGGTGTATCAATTCCGGGCGATGTGCTTCGGATTGAATCTAGCACCCTGGGCTTTCACTCGGGTAATGAACTCGGTAATGATCTATTTCTGAGCTCATTCGTCTGCGGTAACGTCGGCCTACCTGGACGACATTCTTTAGAGGTACGGCAATGAGTTAACGCTTCAGAACGATGTTCAGAATCTACTTCTATTGCTCCGACGTCTCGGTTTTATAGTAAACGAGGAGAAGTCGGATCTGGCGCCGTCCAAGTCATTCACACATCTGCGAATGAGCTTCGAGACGCACAAGAATCTCGTTCGTCTGCCGTTAACCAGAGCGAAATTAGTCAGTTGTTACGCTCGCTATTGTCTGCACACAGACAAAGTCACAGCGAGAGAATTTATGAGACTGATAGGTCTGTGCGGAGCCGCTGCGGATCTCATTCCGATGGGGTGGTTATGCACGCGTCCTCTCCAAATTTTCTTGACTCAGAATTGGAGAGTGAAAATTCATTCGCTCGACATAGACGTTCTCTTGTCAGATCAAGTGAAACAAGAGATTCAGGCTTGGGCAAACATTCAGTGGTTAACTCAGGGAGTTCCGCTGCAGTTGCCGGATCCGAGTTTTACCATTATGACGGATGCCAGTCAAACAGGTTGGGGTGCATCATTGATCCCAACGGATTCGAGATGCCAGGGTCTTTGGGATCCGCAATTCCTGGGCAAGCACATAAACATCAAGGAAATGATGTCAATTTGGCTTGCGTTACGTCATTGGATGGACATTATTCACAATGCTCATGTCCAAATCCTATCCGACAATACGGCAGTAGTGGCGTATATACGGAATCAGGGAGGCACTCATTCAGTTCCGTTGTTCAATCTAACGGAAAGAATCCTTCTGTTTGCGCTAGAACATCAGGTTCTTCTTTCGGTCCGTCACATACCGGGTCGTCTGAATGTGCTAGCAGACTCCCTTTCACGAAAGGGTCGCTTGTTGCCGTCGGAGTGGACTCTCAACAAACAAGTATTCAATCAGATTTGCTACCAATGGGAACGGCCAATGATAGACTTATTTGCGACACATCTCAACAATTAGTTGCAAACGTATGTGTCTCCGTGTCCGGATCCAAGAGCATTTGCAGTAGACACTCTGTCGATCCCTTGGGACGGAATGATAGGATATGCGTATCCTCCAGCGCCGTTAATTCAGCAAGTATTGCTAAAGATAAAACAATCTCAATGCAAGATTCTGTTGGTAGCATCTCTGTCTCCACAGAGACCGTGGATAAATCTACTCAGGTGTCTGTTGTGGGACCTACCGCGAAAGCTTCCTCCACGGGAGGATCTTCTTTCGCAGGGGAAATCGCGTCAACTTCATCACAACCCGCAAGGTCTCAACCTTCACGTTTTTCCGTTGTGCGGTCCTTCTTGCATGGCAAGCACTTTACAGGACGAGCAGTGGACGCGATTTCTAACTGTAGGAGGACCTCCTCTTCGCTAAACTATGCGGCTAAGTGGAAGGTTTTTCGTCGTTGGTGTAGGGATCATTCTGTAGATATTTTCGATCCCTCTATTCCAGACATTGCAAACTTTCTAGTATACTTGTTTGACGAAATGAGACTGCAGCCTGTTACTATTAAGGGTTATAGGTCTATGTTATCTGATACCTATGCACATCATGATAGTTTACAAATTGGATCTAATGTCTCTTTATCTAAGTTGGTTAGAAACTTCTCGATAAATAGACCCAGAACTCTTAGGTTTATTCCTAAATGAAATTTAGCTTGGGTTCTTCTTAAATTGAAGGAAAAGCCATTTGAACCTCTTGGGACAGTAGATTTCAAATTCTTATCTTATAAGACAGCTTTTCTCTTAGCTTTCTCTTCTGCTAGAAGAGTCAGTGAGCTTCATGCACTGTCGGTGGATGATTCTCACTATCGTAGTGTCGGGAACACTATCACCTTCACTACTAATGTGGGTTTTTTAGCTAAGAATCACGCTCCTAATAAATATCCAGAACCTATTGTTATTAAGGCTGTTCCGTCTTCAGACGGGCGTAGGCCTTTACTCTGTCCTGTTAGAGCGTTACGTATCTATAAACAGAGATCTCAGTTTATCAGAAAGGGACGGAAACGTTTCTTTCTGTCTTTGATGCCTAATAGAAGGTACATTTCGGTCCATTCTATTGCTAGATGGATTCAATTAACTATCCGTACTGCTTATGAGAGTTTATCTTCTTCTCAGCAGTCTGTGCTTAAGATTTCCGCTCATGAAGTAAGAGCTCTTGCTACTTCTTGGGCTTATGCTAATAGTATTGCTATTACAGATTTAATGAAGGCTGCTTATTGGTCTCAGCCATCCACATTCACAAATTTTTATCTCAGAAATATTGAGTCCATTTCTGGAGACCTGCATTGTTTAGGTCCGTTATCTTTGCTCAGAATGTCGTCCACTAAACAGTTGCAACTATAGTTATGCAGGCTTTCTGTTCCGGCAGTGACTCCGTCCGGCTGCCCTCTTCGCTCTGGACTATTTGACCCAGGGCAAGGGGAAGGGGGGGGGGGGGGGGGGGTGTTCCCTTAGGTCACCTGCTTTATAGTGAAAAGCAAGGGAATGCCTCCTCCAAAGTCAGTATTTCTGAGTCACTTCCGGGATGGTTTTAAAGTGTAATATTAATGTTAAAATTCATTCATGTCATATTTTTAAAGTGTAGCTCGGTGTGAAGAATATGTATATGTCAAGTGTCAAACGGGCTTTAATATACAATACTCGGACACTTTTAAAGGATTATAAAGAGTCTCAATTCTCTGGACTAACTTTATTTATTGGCTTACTTTAAAAATAATTAGTATAAGGGTTATACTGGATGTTAATAGAGAACATGAATGTTATTGTGCTCAATTATAAAGGGTATTGTATCTTTCTAATTTAATATTAAATAAGAAAGATACATGTAAAGCCTAATACTCCTTTTCTCCTTAAGGGGTTGCCTCTATATTATATAGTTGAGCTTATTGGATTTTCCTCTATGTCCTAGGCCCTCCAGCCTTTTTACTATTCAGCTAAGTCTGGGTCATTGGTACAGTATAAAAATGTTAAAAAATTTATAGTAATTTATATATTTTTTATACTTACCAATGACCCAGACGGGGATGGCCCTCCCAGGAGTTGGGAACTCTTGCCTCCCCGCTGAGTACATAGCGCTGACCAGGCACTGCCAGTAAGAATGATAATTGGCGCCAATTTCGGAACATCCTTGACACTGCGCATGTGCAGTAGGGGCGAAGTATGGAGGTCCTATAGGACATGATTTCTTTTGGTTTTGGATGCAAATTTTGGGGATTGGGGGGCAAAATTTGTGTTTGGCCCTAGTTTTGTTAGAGTTTGCACCAGCTAAGTCTGGGTCATTGGTAAGTATAAAAAATATATAAATTACTATAAATTTTTTAACTTTCATGATGTTTTCATGTACTGTCTACATGTACATGGCATGTGCAGGTTATTCAGTCTTCATTTCAACACAAACCCTTGTGATTTAATGATTGAATATGGCAAATGTAAGAAGACATTTGTCTGAAGCAGAAATGTGGTGGGTTGTAGGAATGGTGGATAGTGTTGAAATGATTAGTCGACTAGTCAAAGTCGATTCGATTTTCGGAAAAATCGTCTCTGAAATCTTCCAGTCGACTAGTCGGGAAACTGAAAGATGAAGTCGTAAAATGCAACTATTGGGGGTTAATGATTACAAACATGAGACGTTTCTGCTTCGTGGTGGATCTATTTTAAATTGTATTGAGAAGTGGATATCAATGCAGTCATTGGCGTAAAGGTTCAAACAACTCAGACGTGGCATAAACAAATAACGTGACTGACAATCATCAAATAGAACTTTGCCTTATGCACTGAAACATTCATTATATGGTCTATCAGTAATGTTACAATAACATTATTTTACCACAAGGGTGTATCCAGGCATTGACGATTTGGTGAAGTAAACAGGGAAAATAAACAGGGAAAAATATATGGGTGAGCTTATTCTCGAGGGAGCAGCCTGCAGGAAAATTAGGACCCAAAGTTGACATGGAATTAGGCCACCTACGGACATCAATTTGTTCACCTGGTACTGGTAAGTTTGAAATGTCTTACAGAAACATCAAAGAGAAATTATGGAAGAACACATACCAGTTCGTATTTGGAACAATTTGTTATCACTAAAGAACCAATTACAAAATCCATGTGCTTTTTATTTTCACTTTGTAAATACTGGTACATGCGGACAAATTCCTGGAAATCTGCGAGTTTCCGGGAAATTGAAAGTGAAACTACCTTTTCCTCGAAGTGCAACTGAGTTAAGAGGAAACCCAATCAGGCCAGGTGATGATTTTCAAAGCAGACAATATGGAAATTAGTAGGCGTGTTCGATGTGTGCATAATTATGGACAGATGAAAAGTTAAGTCATAATACGAGAAGTTGTGTGGGAGTGTTCTGTGTACAATTGTTGACAGACTGATGACTGCTGTGGGCATTAACTGTGCTTAATTTTCGACAGGAGATGTGCATCACGCATGCGTAAAGAGCACTTCCTTTTGTTGACATTCAATGGGATGGAACGAATGAAAAAAAAGACCTGAATAATGATTTATTTTATTAAAATATCAGTGGGTATATTGAGAAAAAATGATTTTAAACAGAAGCTACCATCATTAATTCTCTCTCGAAACTGAAATAGGTTTTGGGGTCTTTGAAAGCTTAACTTGCCGTTGTTTCGTTGCAAGTATTACCTTTAGTTTTAACCCGGAAAGAACGGTGGTACACATGTTCGATAACAATAACATGGGGGGGGGGGGGGGGGGGGGGGGTTCTACTAGTTGCTTAGTAATCGATTACTGCTGGCGACTAGTCGATTCACAAAACTCACTAATCGTTTCAACACTAATGGTGGAGCAAGGAGCTTTCCATCGTTTGGTTGGTGACCCCCTTGGTGTGCACTATACGGTGATCACCAGAGCCTGGGCAAGATTTCAGCAGTATGGCACACCAGTAAGATGGCATGGTGGTGGCAGAGACAGGGCAACATCTGCAGCTGAAGACTGGGTTTTGATCATTCAGGCCCGTATGAACCACTCCAACCCAGCTTCCAGTGACCTTCAGAATGCATCCGGGTTAAATGTTTCGACGCAGACTTTCCGGGCAAGGTTGAAAAGACCACATGCATTCGCATTGCGATTCCACGCAGCCAACATTGCTGAGCATGACCACTATTGTGGAGGGTCATTCATGGTCTGGGATGGCATCAGCAAGGATGGACGTACAGAGCTCTGTCCTTAAACATGGTACATTGACTACACTGCAGTATATTGATGAGATCCTGGATGTCCACATCAGATTGTATGCAGGTGCAGTGGGTGATAGATTCATTCTGATGGACGATAATGCCCGTCCTCATGTTGCCCATGCTGTCGGGGAGTACCAATTGAGCATATGGACTGGCCAGCAAGATCCCCTGACCTCAATCCAATCGAACATGTCTGAATGACAATTTCAGCCCGTTCAGTCCAGCTAGGAAGTGTCCAGGAGCTTGGTGCCATGCTGGTCCAAGAATGGTACAACATCCCACAAAGGACCCCCAGGAACCTGATTGGGAATATGAGAAGGCATTGTCAAGCTGTAATTAACAGTAATGGGTCTCATACTCGATATTGAACCCATACCAGTTCGCTCCATCAACTTTTTGGCAAATTGAAAAATTTCCTCTTTTACCAATAATATCCATTTTCCATGGTTATCGTATTCAAAAGCAAAAAAATAATGTCAAACACAAATAAAATCTTAATTTCTGTACTTAAATCATTAAAGATATAATTAAATAAAAAATATATACACTTTTCATTACAATATTTCAACTAAAACGTAAAACAGGTAGTTGGATATACTTGGTGCTTAGCAAACTTTGAGTAGTATATACAGTAGAACCTATCTTGAGAGACCGCCCTTTGGGCCACACAAAAGTGGTCTCTCAAGACAGGTGGTCTCTCATAACAGGTTTCAGGTTTTCTCAAGTCCGTGAATAACCAACCACAAAATCCAGAAATGGAGAAGAATGGATTTTTTCAATTACTTTGTAGTTCTTTTTTATGATGTTTTTGTAACAAATTGAAATGGACTGTTATAAAAATTATAAAAATAAATTAGTGTTGAAGATCTTCATTGAAGATTTTCAACACAGATTTATTTTTATAATCCTATCTGTCACATTTCAGGTATGTATGAAATTGTTTATTCAGCAATAATCCTAATCTTTTCACAGGGGTCGTATAAAAACATCTCAATCTTTAATGAGTTATGTAACTGGGTCGCTGGACATTTCCCCATCGGACATTTCCCCATCCGGACATAACCCCATCCCATTTAGGCCAGACATTTCCCCATCGGACATTATCCCATTCTGCTTAATGGAAAAACGGACAATTCCCCATGCAGACTTTTCTCCATCCATTTCTTAATTTTTTTGTGGTTCCGTTATTCAATCGAGTTGATTGATAAACAGTGGTGTCTTCATTAAAGTAAATGTCAATGAATGCATCGGTGTTTATCAAACAACTCTATAAGAAGTGTTTATAAGACATTTGTGTTCTGTTTTCGTAGCAATTTACAGTTAACTTTTTGTTGAGATGACTGATAAACGGTCATGTCTTCACCGAGGTGAAATTCAATGAATACATCACTTTTTATCACACAAGTGGATTGAACAATATGGATGTTTTCATTGCAACTTTAATATTTATTCTTTCTGTCAAGCTGCTTTTGTTAAAAAATATAGTTAAGTTGATTGATAAACAGTCGTGTCTTCATTGAAGTAAATGTCAATGAATTTATCAGTGTTTGTCAAACAAATCAACAAGAAGCATGTGTAAGAGACTTATAACCAAACATATTTATATACATATATACATACACTTGTAACCAGATAAAAATTCTTGTTTTTTATTATTGATGTTGTGTTTTTATTGTTGTGAAATTCAGATTGTGCTAAAATGTGCTATTGCCTATACCATACGCCGAGATGTTGTTTTTTCGAGTTATATAAAAGAAAGAAAAATGAAAACTTGTCACTCATGGTAGATCTATCATCGCCGAGCTGGAACCGAATAGAGCCCACTCTCTAATAGTTTTAATGGCGTTGAGGGATTGATTATTGACAATCTAACACACCAACGTAAAGTGCCGGGAATTCTAACCGCGTGCATACCCCCCTCAGACCCCATTTAAGGCAATAGGAAAGCTAGGCCTGTGTGATCCAAGTGAAGCAAAATAAGGTTAACCGGGTCGCAAGGGATTTGTAAATCCCACATCGTCCCTGCGCGCGTGAGGTGCGCTAAAACCTTTCATTCTTTCTCTTTCTTGTCACTCATTCACATGTGGAAGCTGTCAGCTACATTGGACATGGGGTAATGTCCAATGGGGAAATGTCCACCTCCGATGGGTTAAGTCTGATGGGGAAATGTCTGCCCTCGATGGGGAAAGGTGTTAATATCCGATGGGGAAATGTCCACTTCCGATGGGGAAATGTCCACCTCTGATGGGGGAATGATGATGGGGAAATGTCCGCCCTCGATGGGGAAATGTCCGGATGGGGAATTGTCCGATGGTGAAATGTCCGGATGGGGAAATGTCTGATGTGAAATGTCCGCGCACCATGTAACTGAATAGCAAATGAAACCCAATTAAGAGCTTTTAATACTTTTAATTATGTTAGTATAACCACAGTGAATTTTCCAATTCCAGAACAGGTAAAAAGTTTTTGTCATGGTTTCAGTCTTCAAAGGAGCGGTCTCTCAAAACAGATCCATTATGGCATAAAAATACAAGTTGGTATCAGGTCACAGTGCGTCATTTCGTGTCATCATCATTTACACTTCTGAATCCAGAGCTTGAAGACCTGATTGAAGAATCATGGAAAAGCTGGAGCTACCAGAAAGATTAATCAAGACCATATCAGCTCTGGGCCTCTGGGCATCTCTTGCCCTGTCACCTGGACTTTCCAGGTGACAGGCAAGAGAGTCCACCTGAACTTGGAGTTCGAGATTGAGACAACCAAGACACCACCCTCTTCGGGGAGAGGTAGTACCTTTGGAGAGAGGATCCCCTCTCCCACTGGTCCTCACCCGATGAGGCACGGAGGCCCTGAGGAGAGGAAGAAAAAGAAGAAGAGTCCATCGACCAAGCGTAGCGCCTGGTGCTTGGAGGCCTTCCGGAATAGAATGAAAGAGTTGAGTGAGGGGGTGTAGGCCCTGGAGGCAGCCGCCAGTTCCCCTCCCAGTCCCACTGGTACACCCAATCAACTGCCGGCTCCCGAGCCGGTACAGTTGGATGAGGAACGTCCAGTGGAGACTGAGGAGGAACTGGAAGTTGCTTTTTCACCACTTCCCACCCCTCACTCCCCTCTTCCTTCACTACCGGAAAGCCCGGGAGCCACAGCAGAACAGCCACCTCAGTCCTCACTCGCCATCATGATAGAGATGGCAAAGAAAGCATTAGAGGAGGGAAGAAGAACAATAGAGCGAACTCGATATCTAGATCCAACACCGCCACCTAAATCACCATCTCAACCATCACCATCTCAACCACCTCCCAAGAAAAAGAGCCGAATGAAACACAGACGGGGATAAGCTACCTCCTTCCTACCTATTCCTCCTTTGACACGCCTAGACATACGAAAACCAATCATTTACAGTAGAAACTGAGGGTCGAAAGGGGCTTGTCCTCCAAATCGTCCCTGCGCTCCTTCGGCGCACGAAACCATTTCCTTTCGGTCACAGTGCATGGCACCTTGGACTCCGAGGTGCTAACTACTAAACAATGGAGCTCCCACTTGTTATCCAGGAAACACTTGTCAGAGTGAAGGCTACCCTTGCTACCACCTGGAGTATCCAGGTGCTCAAGGGTAAAATTCACCTGACAGTGGATTTTGATAGAGAAGCCGAACCGACGTCCCTGGAGAGGTGTAGTACCTTTTGTGAGGGGATTTCCCCCCCGCACTGATCACCCTCCAAGTGACTCGGACCTGCAAAAGGATGATGACAAGCGCCGAACACAGACAAAGGACAGCCAGAAGAAGAAAAGAAAGAAGGGATCTTCCGCCAGACGACGCGATGCCCGCCGACTGACAGTGTTCATGGAAAAGAAAAGGACAGAGAAGGAAGAGAGGGAGGCTAATCATGGCATTGAACACTCAATGCCTGCTACCCCTGTCCGTTCCACGTCCAGCTCTGTACCCTCCACTCAGGTGGAAGGTCCGGAGGACGCTGGTTCGCCAGGTAATAGTCTAACCTCCAGCCCTTCACACTCTTCCCCCGAAGAGGAGATGGAGGAGGATGGTCTGTTTGTGGAGCAGGAAGTTGAGGCTGACATCGCACATGTCGCTAAACCCACTCTTGCTCTTCCTGCTCTTTCCGACCGGGACACCATCCAGGAAGCAAACACCGCGGAGTCCGTGGAAAGTATCCTAGGAGAAAAGGCCAGAGACGACGACCACCTTATATTTCTACAAGCCCATATTAAGGCCTTGAGAGATCGCGGGTGCAAAGGCAACATGCTCAGAATAGGATTAGAGAGTCTCAGCAACCACTACCTGAGAACAACACCAAAAAGCTCTTCACCACCGGCAGCTGCGAGGGCCAGACCTTACCAACTGAGTCAGCCCTCCACCACTCCTTCAACACCACCAAAGGGGGTATCACCAACTCAGCCACCTCCTCCTAAGAAAAGCAGACGAAATCATAGACGCCGCTAAGCATCTTAACACTTTCCTCCTTTACCACGGCCAGACCAGACAAACCGAATCACATACTGTTAACTGGTAAAGGGCTGATTTTTTTCTGACAACAAATCAAAGCGCATCATATACTGCTCTATTACATTTAATTGGATAGTGCCTTATGGGCACTATCCAATTAAATGTCAAGAGCAAGGTATTGTTTTAAAAATCTGATTCATATCAGGGATAATAAAGGCTTCCTCAGGCAGAATGTAGCTACAGACAGTTATTGCCTGTCACTTTTAGTAAAGCCCAAAATAGGGCTTCCAGCACTCTACCAGTTAAAGAGGGTTGAAAGGGGCTTGCCCCCAACCCGTCCTTGCGCGCCTTCGGCGTGCGAAACCATTTCATCCAGGTCACAGTGGTCTCTCAAGACAGGTGGTCTCCCATAGCATGTCCATTATAGAGTAAAACCAGTTGGTGCCTGGCAGATGTGGTTTCTCAAGACGGGTTCGTCTCACTTTGCCGGTCGCTATTGTTTGGGGAAAATGTGTGAAGAGTAGGTAGATCAAAGGGATACGGATTATAGTCGATTTCCAGTAAGTTTGTTCATTTGATGCAGTTGACTTTATTACTGACAGCCAACCAGGGAGATGAGGCTAACCAAATTAACCCACAGGTGCTAAAAACTCAAAAGATGACTTTTAATAACTATTTTATGATCGACCCTTTTCGCCCCCTTAAAAAATATAAATGAATATATTTTTTGAGGGGGCGAAGAGGGTCCATCTTAAAATAGTTATCATTAGTTAACCAAATTAACCCACAGGTGCTAAAAACTCAAAAGATGACTTTTAATAACTATTTTATGATTGACCCTTTTCGCCCCCTCAAAAAATATAAATGAATATATTTTTGAGGGGGCAAAGAGGGTCGATCTCAAAATAGTTATCATTAGTTATAATTAACCAACAGGTACTTGACAAAGGATGGAATCTCCGAAAAGTGACATTTTATAACGATTTTAAATACAAGGATCGGTCAGAAAATAGTTATCAAATGTCATTTTTTTTTCAAGATTTCAGCTTGTGCCGAGTACCTCTTGATACACATGTACTAAAATTTATGAACACAGATATTGAATTTATTTGCATTACACAAACAGATTAAAATGCAGTACTGTGCGAAACAGAGTCTAAGTCCTGGAGTAATCTGATTTCACCAGCTTGAAAAACTCAATGTTCAAGTGAATTGTCAATTTTCCTGTATTTTCTTTTTCTGGGTGCCAATTTTCCTCCTGCGCTCAGCTGCAGTTCGTTGATTCCTAGAATGACTGTTCTTTCTTAAGGAAGTCTATCATTTTGAATAAGTTAGGGCGATAAATAGACTCAACTTCCTGTACCACCCCTCGATGTGGTTTGTCGTACGCGGCCCAATTGTGTCAAAATGGTTCCACATGAACCACCCATGGTCACCTTCCACTGAAAATTGAAAATGCACCGAGTACAAAAAAGTTAAAAAAACCTTGGTCATTGTAAAAGGAGTTAGTAATATAAACTCGGCCTATGTAAAAGGAGTTGGTGTGACGAGTGTCAATGCAAAATCACAACACCCGTGATCAACCATCAAAACAGACAAACTTGTATGAAACAAACTATAGTTTGTTTTCTTTGCATTCTAGCTGTTAATTACTTTCAGTCGACCGGCAAAATGAGACTAACCCCTCAAGACATGTGGTCTATCAAGACAGTGGTCTCTCAAGACAGGTTTTACTGAATTACCAGGGTTACTGTATAGTACTCAAACGATTAGTCGATGTCGACTCTGGGCAAACCAGTAGTCGACTCTCATTTGTGCAGTCGACTAGTCGTCGGAGTTCAAGCGTTTAGGTAAATAGTATCCCTTCTGTGCCACTGTCAGACAGTTTGAACAGCAATATTGGGCAATCAATGTATACATCTATTGCCATCTAATAGTAGTGACAGTAGTTTGTTTTAACTGGTACTAGCAGAGTGCTGAATTATTTTGGGCTATCAGGATATGTTATTAATTTGCCTTGTTGCAATTTATGGGAGAGTGCCTATAGGCACTCTCCCATAAATCGCAACAAGGCAAATTAAATAAGATTATATAATTTCACTCTTAGCATAATTAGAAGCACATTAACAGAATAATGTTCCAGTAAGTTGCTGTATATGAATGCCCAAGTGAAGCCAGATTTGGACCTTCAGCACTCTACCGGAACACCAACACTGTTATAAGGAGACAAGTTATCACCAATGACTAGTCGAAGTCGACTTGACTTTTGGGTATTGACTAGTCGACTTTGGAATTCACTAGTCGTTTCAGCACTGTTACTGTATCAGGGTGATTTTGTGGGGGGGGGATTGGCCAACACTGGGGGCTTCCTCTAGTTTTTTATGGCTTAAACCATTTCATAGTTCTGCATTTGAAAAAAATCAATATGTTGTTTCCATCAATTTGCATTTTGGGAGCATTTGTTGGCTGGATCAACTATTTACTTGTTTTTTTATCATCAATTATTGTTACATGTATCAAAAAATGACCGCCTTGACTTTTGTAATAACTTGATGCCAGTTGAGTGCAGGTAAAAAACATTCTCTTTCTGTATTGAATAATTGCATATGTGGTTCAGTAAATGTTCTCAATACAGATTTGTATTTTGCCTCCATGTTTTTACTTGTATTGGGGGAAACGTGTTCTTGTAAGATAATTAGTCTTAATTGTTTTTTTAAGAAAATTGAATATAAAGAAAAAATGGATTGTACTGAATGTGGAAGTGACATGTTGAATGTTGCAGACAATCATGAATTTTATGGATTTATCAGTACTTATAGGTAAGAATGGTTATGAGTTTAGTCAGCCTACCAGTCTACAGTTAAAACTAGAAGTCCTGTCCTGAAATGCACATAAATAGCACGTCGATTTGTGAGTTAATCTACGCGTTATGATGATAGTAAGGCTATCAAATTCTGCACATACGGCCTGCACATACGACACGAAATCTGTGCATTGATACAGTGTGATGTTCCTTTGCTCACAAAGATATTGAGATATTATTTCATGCTCCACTTATAGATATTTCAATCAATAAGCATTTAATTCACCTTGAAAACATCAAGATATTAACACTGTTCATGGAACTATGTGTCATAATATAAAACACCGGTGTGTTGAGGCTTTGTTCCTCATGGTAATGTCATCAAAACTTTGGTGAAATAAAATCTCGATTGAGCAACATTTCTTGCATGGAATTCACAGAAAATGAATGTTTAGGATATTTTTCAGATTGAAGCGTCTGAAATTTTTCAATTGGTTGGAAAAGCAAACCACAGGTTTGCTTTTCCGACCAACTGAAATATTCCAGCTGAGTGAATTTAAACAGGCTAAGTACTATTTAAGGGCTAGACTGGTTTTAGGCCATAAGAGCTTCAAATTCCTTACATAATTAGACTGGTGGTTGTGTGCTTGTTCTTTAGTAACAACTGAATAGTTTTAAAATTCTTTGGTTATATTATTGCCATGAATGGGAGCGTGGTGGCTCAGTGGTGGACTGTTGGACTTCTATGCTAGAGGTTCCAAGTTCGATCCCCATTCGGAGCGACCTGCGTTGTGTCCTTGGGCAAGGCACTTTATCCCAGTTGCCTACATGGGGGCACGATGATGCCATGTACTAAGGCGCACTGCACGCCGATGGTGCACATGTCTTCAACTTCTGAGTGGAGCTTGAACAGAGTTAGAATGTTGAGGAACTGACATTTGCTCATCGATGCTCGGTGGGTCTCTCCGGGTACTCCGGCTTCCTCAATATGCAAAACTGTCACGGTCTAGTCATTGTGCATAAGTATGTGACCTTAAATACTAATAAAATAAATAAATAATATAATTGGCATGAATAAAATATGTTTTTTTTAATTAGATATTTGTGAAGAATATTATTAGATTATTATTATTTCTCAAGATCACATAGGCCTCAGGGGCACGTGGTAATTTTATCCAGAAAGCTCTAGTGCGGTCTGATAAAAAGTACCCTTCACATGCTCAAGTTCTCTTGTTAGACTGGTTCTTATAGTTTGCAGCATCCAGTTGAAAATAACCAATGGGAATCTTTAGCTGCATTTATCTGTCTGAATTAACGTTGCTCATTACAAATGTTTGATACACAACGATTCTAAAAACTATCAATAGTCTTCACAGATTGTTTGGATATCTTCCCTCTAGAACTGTAGGTTAACCAAAACCGAACCGAGGTTTTTAGGTTTTTTTTAAAAACCGAAACCGTCGACATCCCGTAATCTAAGGTTTTTCGTTTTTTATTAAATACTCTCTTGCTGCAGAAATTCACAGAATGTAACCATCCCAGAGTAGTGAGAGTACCCAGACACTGCCAATGGCAGTGTCTGGGTACTCTCACTACTCTGGGAAGGCTACATTCTGTGAATTTCCGACATTTCAGTTTAGTTGTGTTTGCAGCTTTCCTCAAGTTGCGTGTAGGTGTCAGACCTCGAAAAATGGCCAAGCACAATAAAAGTTCTGTATATTTAGGTAATTATTATATTGGCCTTCCTGATTCTTCATGTATTATAGCTTATTTCGGGCATTCATTGAGTTTCACTCAATTTCACTGCCATTCAGTTATGACTTCAGACATAAGAATGAGTTTTATTGAATTTTGTTTGGCCTCATGAACAAACCGAAAACCAAACCGAACCGAGGTTTTACTCCACCTGAAAAACCAAAACCGAAACCGAACAAGAAATTTAAAAACCTACAGCTCTACTTCCCTCAGCCCTATGAAAAAGGATTTATCATTAACTCAGAGCTTTTTGACTTTAAAAGTGGTGACCTAGACAGTCTAAACAGAGTTTGGGAAAATCTTTCATCAGTTTGTGATATGGCGGTTGATTTCACTACTATGTTAATCCTAGCCCAAATGGCATTACTATTTTGTGGGTTGATGTTTTTTTCGAAACATAAATACTTGAAATTGATTACAAAAATGTATGTCTCAGCATTTGAGAATCAAACAGCATTGAATTAACAAGAAAAACAATTTTCATGGGTGGGGGGAGATGTTCAGGTTTTGGGGAAGATATCGTGGGGGCAAGCCTGAAAATAAGCAGACTGTCATCTTCAGAATGAGGACCCCTCAGGGTGAATTTGGTGATGCTACCCTGCACAGCAGGGTAGCATTGCTAAATTTACCCTCTGTCAACCTCAGTCAGTATCAAGGTCTGAAGCCTAAATAGGAAGAGGTAACCAACGGATAAATTAGCTCACTGTATGGGATAACATCAGCAAATTAACCCACTGAGGACCTCATTCTGCAAATGACAGATTGCTTATTTTCAGGCTTGCCTGGGTGACTTCTTTCCTCCATGGGGAAGATATCCTGTTACACCAGTAACCTGTATTTATTTTATTTTATTGCAGGAAAATCACTGTGTCAGTTCTCTTAGAGGATGGAATGTTGCTGTCAACCAGAGAGCAATTGGAAGTTGTAGATATTGATGTCGATGGTATAAATTTAATACAAACTATGTCGGTTCTCGTCAGATCACCATAGTTAAGCAACGTCGAGCCCGGTTAGTCCTTGGATGGGTGACCATCTGAGTGATCGATTCGGACTCCTGCATTGTGTCCTTGGAAAAGGCACTTAACCCCGATTGTCTACATTGGGACACGATAATGCCGTGTACATGTCGATGGTGTGCATGTCTTCAACCAATCTAACCCTGCCTGTGCTGTACTGCAGAGTTATGATGTTGGGGAGCTGGCAGCTGCTCATCGTTGCTCAGTGGTTCTCTCAGGGTACTCCAGCTTCCTCCACCCATAAAACTGTCATGGTCATGATTAGTCATTGTGCATAAGTATTTGACCTTAACTGGTTGAGGGCTAGATTATTTTTGGTGATCTGAATTTGTTATTCAAAACTTGTTTTATTACAAATTATTGAAGAGTGCCCACATGCACTCTCCAATAATTTGTAATACAACAAATTTATATAAACAAAATATTATTTGTGTTTGACTGAATATGAAATTTAAGTAAGGAAAGTGCTGGCTTTTGCTCTGGCATCCTCATTTTTTGAAAGCCCTGATAGTGGCTTCTAGCACTCAACCAGTTAAACACCAATAAATAAATAAATACAAACTATGTCTTCACCTATAATGCCAGCTGAAATAAGCTGTATGATATAATGATAAACAAACTTCTCTCACACATTTACTTGGTTGATATTATCAGTCCTTGATATCATTAGCTCACCTGACTGAATGTCAGGGTGATCTATTGTGATCACTCAGTCTGTCATCCATCTTCCATCATCCGTGAAATGGTGCTTGCTCCTTCTCCTAAACCACTGGACTGATTTCTTCTCAACCTACTCACAATTGTTTACAATTGGCTGTAACGTTAAGTGCAAGCCCTACTTCAGAACTAACTCAAGCTAATAAACCTTTCCAAACGAGTTGAAAAGTGGAAGAGTGCAAAAGCACGAAAAAAAAGATCGAAAAGGGGTCGTGCGAGGCCGGCGCTCGACATAACAGGTACTTTCCCTGCACACCTCTTGCATTTACCGAGCATATGCACAACAACCGTGACGTCAATTCCTTTTTTTTTTGCCATCGTGCATGGTCGGAATTTTTGTGACTCGTGCTGCTCAGCTTGTTTTCTTCGAGAACATCTTGATTATTTTGCTAACGATTATTGTTATTTGTGCAAAGTGGATTGTATCCTTCTCTCAAACTCAAAATTGTTTGTGTTTTATTTATATTTATGCTCATTTTCACTTGTGTTCTTTTTACGTATCTTGCCTTTTCCGCGACCCGCGTTGATCAGTTTTCCGTCAGTGGGAAGCCTGATTCTTTGGATTTTTGGGGGGGATTTTTCCCACTAGAAATTCTGTCACCTTTTTGAACAATGCCTAAAACTATTCCTTGTCCTTCTTGTATGCAGGTGAAACATGTAGATGATGTTCACAGTACTTGTGTCACTTGCAACAATTGTTCTCAGGGCCATCCCTGTGGTGTTTGTTGGGTTTCGTCTTCCAAGTTCTGGGCTTCCAATAACAAGGTGGTTCTAACCAGATCTAGAACCCCTCATTCTCGGGGCAAAGCTAGCCGTGCCTCTTCAGATATTTCTGAGAGTGCACAGGGTGACTGTCATGCAGGATGTTGGGCAGCCGATTTCAGTGGCAAGTTCCTCTGCAACTGTTGGTGGTGCTGGTACTGGGATGCGTGAAGTGGGGACTGCGGTCTCTCTTCCTTTGTGCAGTCACCCTTGAGGCGACTGTTTTCGTTGAGAGTGTTTCCAAGGTCAGCTCGGTCACTCTCTCCGATTTGCCACCTGCATCATCTGCAGTTGCTGAGGAAATTGTTCATGCTGCTCCTATCTTGCATTATAGTGCTTCTGCCATCTCTTCTGGGGATGGTATACAGTCTCGGGGGATCGAGGCTGTATCTGGTGGTATGTCACAGGGCTCCCAGTCTTCCCTGGCTTCTCAGCGAAGCTGTATGGGTTTGCTGGCTGCCCCGTCTCATCTGGCTAGATTTGCTCCTGGTCGGTTGTGACGCTCAGTCACTTTAGCAGCGATTCCTCATTCCTCGGGCAAATTGTTTGTTGTTCCACCTTACCCTGCTGGTGAGCCGACTAGCAGGATGGGGCTGGGACATTGGCAACCAGGGCCTTCTGTTCGGCAGAGGCCAGTGACGGCTTCTGTTAGCTTTCACTCTTGGTACCTTCCTCTGATGATTTCTCACTGTGTCCCAAGTCTGGCTGTTGGTCGATGCTTGTCGTCAGTCTCAGAGGATGGGCAGTTGGGGCCTTCTGTCGCTCAGAGACCAGTGGCAGGTTCCTGTCATTCTTGGGACAATCCGCCGGTGTTTTCTCATCATGTCCCAGGTCCAGCTACCAATCGACGTATGCCGTCGGTCTTTCTAGAGGATTGCAGGCAGGGCCTTCTGTTTTGCAGAGGTCATTGAATGCCCCTGGGCACCACTCTTGGGACTTCTCACCTCCGGTGTCTTCTCACCCTCTCCCTACTCTGTCTGCTGATCGACGTTCATTGTCAGTCCCTTCTGAGGATTTGGGTTCTTCTAGAAGGGTCCATTGGGAAGACACTGCGTCGGGCACGGCTGCTCCGACGGATTCTCAGGGTGAGCTGAGGGTGAGCTGAGGCAGGCCATTCTGGCGCTCACCTGTTTGCTTTCTAGCAACCCTCAAGTTGGCTTTCCTGTGCCTCCTGAGGCACAACCTCCTTTGGTCGGTCGCAGAGATTCCTTGCCTGGCCCTTTGGATGCTGTTCAGCATTCACAAGAGGTTTCCACTGGTCAGCCTGAGTTGGGCTATGTCTCTTCTGCCACAGAGGATGATGATTTGCTTGAAGGCGACGGGCTCCCTCGTCAGTCTGGGAGCAGGCTTTAGATTTTGTCTTTGGCTTATTGCCAGACATTCAGCCTTCAGACCAGCCATCAGTGACTGTCTGGCTGCGGTCCTCTGTGGAGCATCGCCACCCTGTCAAGCCTTCTAGCTCTGGGGTTTTGCACCTGCTGCAATTAGCTCAGGTTGTTGAGTCTGTCCAGGGCCTAGATGCCAAAATGCATTCCAAGGCCCTGAAGGGTTCTTTCTTTTCACGATCTGATACTTTTCTGCCTCTGTCGCGGTTTCGTGTTTACGAATCTGTCTGTCCACCAGTCTTCCAAGGGATGACTACTGTGGACAAAGATTCTTCTTCCCTCGGGTTAACTAAGCCTAAGTCGGCAGTTCTCCCAATGTCGGTAGTTGAATCTATGGTGAGACTGTCCCAAGAGATGCTCGCATGTTATCTCTCGCGGACCACATCGTCACTGCCCTGGCTGTCTATTTTCCGCCAGGGGAGTTTGATGATGCTCAGGCACCTTTGCGTGTTTTGTCGCAGGCTCTTATGAACCTGACACTCGCTCACGCCTGCAACATGGTTAATTTGGAGCTTGCACGCTGGGATGCAGTGTTGGACACTTCTCCATCCCTTCCTTCTGAACAGCGTGCTCTTGTGAGGTCTTCCTTTTTGGTTGGACCTCAGCTGTTCCATGGTTCCATGGGAACAGTCCGTGATGAGGTTCTTCGTCATTAGACCAACCTGCTGCTACGGGTAGTAGTCATTCCAAGCCCGCCAAGCTCCTAGCTTCATCGGCCGCATCGGCCACCCCTTCGGCTCCGTCTGCTCCTCCTACTAAAATGAAATGCTGATGGGGCCAAGCTCGCTGGCAGCCTCAGGGAGGAAAGTCTCAGGACTATGTTGCTTCCCAAGGGGGTGGTTTCTCTTCTCCCGGGCCTCATCAAATGAAGGTTCTCACCTCTATTCGCCTCCAGTCGGGGGAAGGCTGTTGCTGTTTTTTGACCGTTGACAGAGATAACGTCAGACCCTTGGGTCCTCAACATCATCCAATCAGGTCTGCAACTGTCCTTCCATCAGCATCCCTGTTTATCTCGGGTGGCCCTCCCGACTCAGGTCCCTTCTGATCCTCAACGTCAGACCTTCTGGTGCAAGAGATTGACAATCTTCTCTCCAAAGGGGTGATTGAGGTGGTCAGGAAACCCTTTCCTCAGGGTTCTACTCTAGACTTTTCTTGGTGCCAGTTTCGTCCTGTCGTCGATCTGAGTATCCTGAACGAGTCCATCATAGCATCTCGTTTCAGCATGGAGACTTTAAGGTCGGTTCGACGGTCGATTCATCAGAGCGATTTTGCAGCCAGTATCGACCTGAAGGATGCCTATTTCCATGTACCCATTCAGTTGGCGACACGGAAATACCTTCGGGTATCGTTACGGGATCGTGTCTTTCAATTCAAAGATCTCCCGTTCGGCTTGAACCTGGCTCCTTGAGCCTTCACCCGACTGACGTCACATGTGCTCGCTTTTCACCGTACTCAGTCGGCTGTGACTTCATCGGCCTACCTGGACGACATCCTCCAACGGCACCATAACGCTGCAGTCCTGGAGTCCGACATCTGACGGTTGCTTGGCCTGCTGGCATCACTGGGTTTCAGAGTCAATTGCGAGAAGTCGGATCTCCTTCCTCCTCAGCAATTTTGTCATTTGGGAATGGATTTCGACACTCTTCACAATGTGGTGTCGGTTCCCAGTGCTTGAGCTGTGATCCTTTCCGCCTTGACTCGGAACATGCTCCGATCCGCCTCGGTCTCTGCCCAGACTTTCCTGAAGATGCTGGGCCTCTCCAACACTTCCTGTTGGATCATTGGCATCCAAATGTAGATCCACTGGACCTGGAACTTCCTATTCTTCAATCCTTGCTTTGTCACCTCCACCCTTGGGCCGATGTTCCCTGGTTGACTCAGGGTGTCCCGGCCGATTGCATCCTTACTGCGAATTCCAGCGATCGGGGCTGGGGTGCGACATCGGATCCTCTCGGCCTGTCTACTCATGGTGAGTGGGACAGCGAGCAGATGGCCCTTCATATCAACCAGAAGAGCTCTTTGCCCTTCTGTTGAGTTTTTAGCAATGGATCTCTCACCTGTCGGACCACACAGTCCTGCTTCTTTCAGACAATTTGACAGTGGTGACCTACATACGGAATCAAGGTGGCACACATTTGATTCCCATGTATCGGCTATCTCAGGATCTTCTGTTGTTAGCGTCTGATGTAAATGCTCGGGTGGCCATTCGGCACATTCCCGTCCATCTCAACGTCTTAGCAGAGTCCCTGTCCTGACGGGACAGTGTCCTCCCCACCGAATGGATGCTGCATCGCTCGGTGTTTCAGACGATTTGCGAGCAGTGGGGTCATCCTCTTGTCAACCTTTTCGCCACTCACTGGAATCATCAGGTAGAGACCTTTGTCTCCCCTTGTCCGGATCCACTAGCCTTTGCAGTAGATGCCCTGTCTCTGGGCTGGACAGGTTGGATCAGCTATGCCTTTCCTCCTGCACCGAATCTTCCCCAGGTGTTAGAGAAGATTCACGCTTGCAGTTGCAGGGTCATTCTGATCGCACCCTTGTCACCACTGAGGGTGTGAATCAATCTGCTGCAGCCTCTGTTGGCAGATCAGCCAATTTGTCTACCTCTACCGTGGTCTTTCCCAGGGTCAGCCCAGGAAGTATCACAACAACCTGGCGAGTCTGTCCCTTCACACCTGTCTTTTATCAGGTCCTGTCTCTGACATAGAGGTTTTTCAAGACGAACAGTGGAGTGCATTTCTTCATCACGGCGACATTCCACTGGCATGACTTATGCTGCTAAGTGGAAAATTTTCTGCCGCTGGAGTACAGATCAACATGTGGATTACCGCGAACCGTCAATCGTTCAAATTGTGGATTTTCTGGTTTACCTTTTTGACTCCAAGGGCCTCCAGTCTGTTACTATTAAGGGCTATCGGTGTAGGCTGTCAGATACTTTCTCTTATTTGGGAAAGCGGTGCATCGGTCATAATCTCTTTCTCTCCAAACTGATTTAACTACTTTTCTCTGAAGGGGCCTCGAGTTTTGTGTCTTTCACCCAAATGGAACTTGGCATGGGTGTTACATTGTTTGGAGGGAGCGCCGTTTGAGCCTTCATCTGAGACCGATATGCATTTTCTCACATATAAGACTGCTTTCCTTCTAGCTTTTGCTTCGGCCAGACATGTCAGTGAGCTTCATGTGCTTTCTGTTGATTCAGCTTTCTTCAGAAATGAGGCTAACAGTGTAACCTTCACTACTGATTTCTCTTTTCTGGCCAAGAATCAACTTCCTGATTCAGTATCTCCTCCCATCTGCATTCGGGCTCTCCCTGCTCTTCTTTGTCCTGTTCGTGCGATCAAGACTTATATTAATTGCACGCAGTTCATTCGGAGGGGTCAGAAGAGATTCTTTCTGTCTCTCATTCCTGAGAGGCAGTCTATCTCTTCCCATTCTATTTCCAGATGGATCTGTCTTGCAATCAAGCTGGCTTATTCCAGTTTGTCTGCTTCGGATCTTGTTTCGAACCGGTTTAATGCTCATGAGGTTCATGCCATTTCTACATCCTGGGCGCTCTCCAATTCTATTTTGCTCAAGGATGTTATGAATGCGGCTTACTGGAGGAATGCTTCACCTTTCTCCTCCTTTTATCTCTGCCACGTACAGCAGAAATCTGAGGACCTTTTTTCTATAGGCCCCATCTTTGCTGCTCAGGCTGTTGTGCACCCTCGTTAAATATGTATTTTCAGGTTTGTGCATTGCTCAGCCTTGTTCTTTTCAGGTGTTTCATTCTTTCTTCTTTTGCAGGTTTCGTTATTATTCTCTGCCCTCCTTGCATTTCTTTCTGCTGCGCTTGTTGGTATTGGTTATGTGATTCACCTCCTCCTATTGTTTATTCAGCCAATTGTAAACAATTGTGAGTAGGCTGAGAAGAAATTACAATTTTTTAGTAAATTTTGTTTCTTAACGTACCTACCACAATTGTTTACTGGAGACCCACCCTCCTTGGAGATATCTTTGATATCGTTGCCTCCCTGCTAAATCACAAACTTCTCGTTGGCAGAAATTTGGAATTGACCTCGCGGTTGTTGCAAGAGGTGTGCAGAGAGAATACCTGTAATGTCGAGCGCCGGTCTCACTCGACGCCTTTTCGATCTTTTTTTCGTGCTTTTGCTCTCTTTCACTTTTCCAACTCGTTTGGAAAAGTTTATTAGCTTGAGTTTGTTCCGAAGTAGGGCTTGCACTTATGTTACAATTGTAAACAATTGTGGTAGGTATGTTAATAAACAAAATTTACTAGAAAATTTTAATTTCAGTTAAATTTCAGCTGATTGCTTGTTCTGACATTGCATTTTGTTTTTGTTCAAATCAACTTTCCCAGCCCCATAAGGAGGGGTGGGGGAAAATGCTCCATATTTGTTAAAAATCTTCATCTCATGCAGCATTGGGTACAATGACTTGATATTGGTATGGAGCATCCTTTTGAGGTGTAGAATCAAGTTTGTTGAAACAAAGTTCATGGAGCATCATTTGCCTTTGAATGGGAAGGGCAATTTTTTTGGTCCTGTCCAAAATTTCTGTATTTTCAGGGTATTTGATGTGCCTTATTTTCACTATTTATCATCACTTTTTGAAATCAAGATGGAAACTGCTAATCAAATTTTTAAAAACAAAAAATACCCTGATTTTTATACAACAACCAATGGCCCAGACTAGCTGGTGCTAACTCAAAAATTAATCCAGGGCCAAACACAAATTTTGCCCCCCAATCCCCTAAATTTGTATTAAAAACTGAAAAATTGATGTCCTATACTTTTCAGATCTGCGCATACGCAGTATCCAGAAAGACACCGAAATTGGTGCAAACCATCATTCTTTGTTTGGCCCTAAAGTCGGCAACAATGAAATGACATCTGTGCTTTTAAATCTCATTTTTAAGGATGCCAGACACAAATAAATGGTAAAATTGATGGATCCAAGGACATAATTGGATGATGGAATTGAACAACGGTGGTTAGGAACGTTCAGGGCTGTAACTTTATAATTTTTATCAAAATTATTTCATGTTTCCCAATTTCGGGACATGTGTCTGAAGTCTTCATTCTTGCAAATGATTTATTCACTGTTTGTTAAGTGTTCCTTCCCTATTCTTCCTTGAAGCCCTCCTGTTAAACTCCCAAGCTTTTTGGCGTATTTTTATTGAAATTTTTTATTAAATTCCATGGGAGTTTGATGTGTATTACAGAATGTTTATTCTGTATATCCCCTTGGTTACTTCCTCAGCCAAGGGGTGTTTAGGCGTTTGGGTTGTGCATGTTCTGTCTGATGTATTGTTGTTTCAACATCTGAAGATCTTGCTTTACATTGGGTAGCTTTAAAATCTGTTACTGACTTCAGGCCTTTTTAGCTCACCGAAGGGAGCTTAACTTATCACCTGCCATCCGTCGCCGTCCATTGTCCGTCGTCGTCGTCCGGCGTGAACTTTACATTATTGACTACTCCTCCCAAACTACTGGATCAAATTGAACCAAATTTGGTGTGCATGTTCCCCATCATATGTCAATTCAAACTTATACAAATAAACGTGCCGCACCCACAGGGGGCACCATAAGGGGCATAACTCTGATAGCACCCATGAATTTCTTTCCAAAATTCAAAAAAATCTTCTTCTTCAGATCCACCAGGCAGAATTCTTTCCTATTTGGTATACATCATCTCTAGGGGGGGCAGATTCAAGTTTGTTCAAATCGGCCCCCTGGATTCATATTTGGGATCACTATAGAAGCCCGAATTTGAACTTAGTGCATTTCAGGCAAATTTCTTAAAAAATCTTCTTCTTCAGATCCAGCTGGCAGAATCTTGTGATACTTGGTATGCAACATTGTGGGATGGATCTGATTCAAGTTTGTGCAAATCGGCCCCCTGGGTTTATATTTGGGTTCAGTATAGGAGCCCGAATTCAAACTTAGTGCATTTCAGGCAAATTTCTTTAAATAAATTTCTTTAAAAATCTTCTTCTCAAGATCCAGCAGGCAGAATCTTTTGATATTTGGTATGCAACATTGTGGGGTGGATCTGATTCAAGTTTGTTCAAATCAGCCCCTGGATTCACATTTGGGCTCAGTATAGAAGCCCGAATTTGAACTTAGTGCATTTCAGGCAAATTTCTTAAAAAATCTTCTTTTCCAGATCCAGCAGGCAGAATCTTTTGATATTTGGTATGCAACATTGTGGGGTTGATCTGATTCAAGTTTGTTCAAATCGGCCCCCCTGGATTCATATTTGGGCTCACTTTTGAACCTCGAATTCAAACTTAGTGCATTTCATGGAAAATATCTTAAAAAATCTTCTTCTCCAGATCCAGCGGGCAGAATCTTCTGATATTTGGTATGCAACCTTGTGGGGTATATCTGATTCAAGTTTGTTCAAATCGGCCCCCTGGGTTCATATTTGGGCTCAGTGTAGGAGCCCAAATTTGAACTTAGTGCATTTCAGGCAAATTTTTTTTAAAATCTTCTCAAGATTCAGCAGGCAGACTCTTTTGATATTGGGTATGCAGCATGCTTAGGGGGGGGGGGGGAGATTCAAGTTTGTTCAAGCCAAGCCCCTGGCTCACTGTGGTAGCACTGTGGTAGCCCGAATTATAACTCAGTTCAAAATGAGGAATTTTCTTTAAAAATCTTCTTCAGATCCAGCAGTTGGAATGTTTTGATATTTGGTATGCAACATCCTTAGGAGGTGAGATTCAAGTTTGTTCAAGCCATGTCCCTAGGTCTATATTTGGGCTCACTGTGCTAGACCGAATTCTAACTTAGTTCAAAATGAGGAATTTTCTTAAAAAATCTTCTTCTTCAGATCCAGCAGTCGGAATGTTTTGATATGTGGTGTGTAGCATCCTTAGGGGGGTGAGATTCAAGTTTGTTAAAGCCAAATCCCTGGGTTGATATTTGGGCTCCCTGTGGGAGCCCGAATTATAACTCAGTCAATATAAGGAAGTTTTCTTTAAAAATCTTCTTCTTCAGATTTAGCAGCCAAAATGTTTTGATGTTTGGCATGCAGCATCCTTAGGGGGTGAGATTCAAGTTTGTTCAAGCCATGTCGCTGGGTTCATATTTGGGCTCACTGTGGGAATGATAACTTTGTTCAAAATGAGGAATTTTCTTTAAAATCTTCTTCTTCAGATCCAGCAGACGAATGCTTTTGATATTTGGTATGCAGCATCCTTGGGGGGTAAGATTCAAGTTTGTTCAAGCCATTCCCTAGTTCCATAAAATTTGTCTCTCATAACTTCATTCCTTTGTAGTGTTGATGAACCATGTCTAACTGAATGTGACCCCAAATACTTCTTTGAACCACTTTGGCCCGTGAGCGATTAAGGCTCCTTGGGGCCTCTTGTTTATTTAGTGCCTGGGGTCTTGTTCCAGTTTTTTCCTTTGACGTTGTTTACATTGGCAACATCCTATAAATATATGTAGTTTCTATTTATTATTACTGTAGGATTGTTGTAAGATACATGTTATAATATTCCGGTAGTGTAGCAATTATTTTTGGAATTTTGTCCACACTTAGGCTCTATTGGGATACCTTTGGGCTTGTTTTGCTCCCTTTGGGAACTTGGGCTTTTGTCAAAATTTTTTCGAAAGATTTTTTTAAATTAATTTTTTGACTTGTATTTTGAATGTTGATTATTATGAATCTTTATCAAATATTTATTGTGGAGTTGGTGGGAGTACTATCGACTTTGTTTGATTAATTATGAAAGCTTATTGCTCAAAATGCAAGGCGAGGAAATCTTTCTCAGATTTACATGCTTGTTGCCATGCTTGTAGTCGATGTACTCCCACTAATTCTTGTCCTACATGTGTTGAATGGGATGACAAACGTTGGACACGGGTGTCACAGTATGTTCTTAGTGGTGACAGGCCAATGCCGGTCCTCTCGCCGCAAAGTCAATCAAGTTTCTCAGTTTCTTTTTCAAAGGAACAAGAACATGGTGATGGTTATGTTACACCTACAAAAAGTGTGCTACCTTCATCTTGCTCTGATGAGCAAACAGATCTAGCTGCCAGTGCGCTCATGAATATTAGGCAGGGGATAAAGCCGGTGGTTTTAGTCCCTCGTCTGCAACTAGCTCGACCGGTAAAGTGGTTACTCCATCCGTGGGTACCATGACGCCGAGTATGTCTGTTACGGTTGAAAGAAGTGGCATGGATTGGGTAGAGCGAGCACCTTAAAATCTAAACATGCTCATCCAGCGACGACGGAACAGGGGAAGAAGCCAGCAAGTGTTGTGGGAAGCTCGGCGAGGTCTGAAAGAACTGCAAGCAAGAGAGGTCCCTCTCTATCCCAGCTACATCTGGGGCCAGATGTTGTAGTAAATAACTTGCATGAGTCGGTGCATACATCCAAACCTACCTTTCAGGATGCTCCATATACATCGCAGCTAGCCTCGGCTACAGTTACGGCTTCTTCCACTTCAACTACTAAGCACACACGGCCGCATCCTAGCTACCCGACTTCGGATATCCAGCCTGCTACGTGAAGAAGGGACCACTCTTCGCCGGTGAAGTCGGAAGATCAGGTAGCTAGGGTAGCTAGCAGTAATATAGTTTGATTTATTTATTTACAGCCACAGTTAAACCGTTTGGCCTGATTTTGCTGGGTCTTGCAGTTTAGTATTGCTGTTTGCAGCAAAAAACGGAACCAAACCTGAAACTCCCCAAAACTGCCCAGTTCTAATATATACTACTCAAAGTTTGCTAAACACCAAGTATATCCAATTACCTGTTTTAGTTGAAATATTGTAATGAAAAATGTATATATTTTTTATTTATTTATGTCTTTAATGATTTAAGTACAGAAATTAAGATTTTATTTGTGTTTGACATTATTTTTTAGCTTTTGAATACGATAACCATGGAAAATGGATATTATTGGTAAAAGAGAAATTTTTTTCAAATTTGCCAAAAAGTTGACAGAGCGAACTGATATGGGTTCGATATCGAGTTTGAGACCCATTACTTTAATTGCAGCTTGACAACGCCTTCTCATGCTCCCAATCAGGTTCCTGGTGGTCCTTTGTGGATTGTTGTTCCATTCTTGGACCAGCATGGCACCAAGCTCCTGGACACTTCCTGGCTGGAACGGACAGGCTGAAATTGAAAGCTGCAACTCATTCCAGACAGGTTCGATTGGATTGAGGTCAGGGGATCTTGCTGGCCAGTCCATACGCTCAATCCCCTCCCCTATCGGTACTCCCAGACAGCATAGGCAACATGAGGACGGGCATTGTCGTCCATCAGAATAAATCTATCACCCACTGTATCTGCATACAATCTGACATGGACATCCAGGATCTCATCAGTATACCACTGTGCAGTCAATGTACCACGTTCAAGGACACAGAGCTCTGTACGTCCATCCCTGCTGATGCCGCCCCAGTCCATGTTTGACTCTCCTGCATAGCAGATATGCTCAGCAATGTTGGCTGCATGGAATCGCTCTCCCAGTCTTCTCTATACCCTAGAACGCCTATCTGTGTGGTCTAGGCAGTACCTTGTCTCATCTGTAAAAAGGACAGATCGCCAATCTTTTCTGGTCCATCCAACGTGACTCATGGCCCATTCATATCGTGCCTGGCAGTGGTTCTGGGACAGCGGAATGCAAATACATGGTCTTCTTGATCGGAGACCACATTCATGCAACCTTGCCCGGGTAGTCTGCATCGAAACAGTTACCCCGGATGCATTCTGAAGGTCACTGTGAAACTGGGTTGCTGTGGCAAAGCAGTTCCTACGGGCCTGAATGATCAAAAAACGGTCTTCAGCTGCAGATGTTGCCCTATCTCTGCCACCACCATGCTGTTTTACTGGTGTGCCATACTGCTGAAATCTTGCCCAGGCGCTGGTGATCACTGTATGGTGCACACCAAGGGCTTCACCAACCTGATGATGGGTAGCCCCTTGCTCCACCATCCCGACAGCCCGCCACATTTCTGCATCTTACAAATGCGTTCTTACATTTGCATTTGCCATATTCAATCATTAAATCACAAGGGTTTGTGTTGAAATGAAGATTGAATACCCTACACATGCCATGTACATGTAGACAGTACATGAAAACATCATGAAAATCAAAGGGTACATGCTTTCCATGACTGTCATGAAAAGTCTGCCTGTCAAGAGAGCTAATGAAAACACTGAGGACCATCTCAATACATTGCTCAGTCATGTCCACCAGAAATATCGCAAAATATGTAACAAGCACATTTCACAATGTGTCAAATATTTGGTGCTTAGCAAACTTTGGGTAGTATATATCTAGGAAGAGAGTTTATCAGAGACCGTCTATCATGAGGTCATGTTAACCCGCATTTTAGAAAATAGGCTGGTCTGTGTGTCATCTCAATCCATCCTGGAACATTGGTTGAAGGCAGGTGCACCATTCTGTATTGTATACCAAATTTTCAAGAAAAAAGGAAAGTTATGCCCCTTTTTCTTGGAAACTTGTTGTTTGTCAGATAATGACTTTGTGAACACAATAACTTGAACAAATGTATTTGGGTATTTTTATACTGTACCAATGACCCAGACATAGCTGGTGCTAACTCTTAAAATATAGGGCCAAACACAAATTTTGCCCCCCAATCCCCAAAATTTGCATCTAAAACTAAAGAAAACATGTCCTGAAAGGCCCTCCACACTTCGCCCCTACTGCGCATGCGCAGTGTCAAGGACGTTCCGAAATTGGCGCCATTAATCATTCTAAGTTTGGCCCTTCATCAGTTAACATCTGACTGATCTTTGTGCTTATAAATCTCAGTTTAAATGATGCCAGACACATAAATATTAGTGAAATGGTGATTCTAAGGAGGATAGAGAAGGAGGAGAGGAAAAGAATGTGTGACAGAATATTATCAGGGCTGTAACTTAAAATTTTTTAATGAAATTATGTTAAGTTACCTATTTTCAAGGCAGCAGCCATTTTGTTGTCATTCTGATTATTTAGTTACACTGTTTTTTTAAGTGTTTTCCTCTCTCCCTGTCCTTTAAGTTCCCCCTTGCTATTCTCCCATGCTTTTGGCATAGTTTTTGTAATTATTATTACTAAATTTTCTTGGGAGTTTTAGCTGAATAACAGAATGAATTCTGTTCTTTCCCCATGTTTACGTCTTCACCTAGGGGTGGTTAGGCGTTGTGTTCTGCATCTACCATCTGATGTTCTGCAGTTTCTTCCCTGGAAGTCTCTGTTTTGCATCAGATAGTGTATTTTTGGTAACTGATTTCGGGCCTGGGTGCCTGGAGTCTTATTTTAGTGTTTTTACACTCATTGTTTACATTTTCAACAGCCCTCTGTGTGAGGGGGGGATTTCTAAAAAATAATATCTTGATGTTATTTTAATCATAACTAGATACATTATTATTGTTCGTAAGTGTTGAATAAATTGTTTAAAATATTTTTAAAATTTTTGTCCACACTTAAGTTTGGGATCCATTGGGGCTCAACGTTACTTTTCAGAAACTTGGGCTGTTCTGAAAAAATATTTTTTCAAAATATTTTGATTTCAGTTATTTTTTCTATATCAATGGATCATATTATTATTATGTATTTTGATTGCCAGGGGTTAGTGCGAGTACCAGGACTTGTTTTCTTTTCACATTGAAAGGATATTGATCAATTGTTTTAAGAGGAAGTCTTCCTCTGACTTTATTATCATTCTATATGTGGTCAGTGTACTCGCATTAACTCCTGTTCTGTATCGTATGATTTCGATGACAATATGGGAAGCGTATGTCACGGTATGTTGTTGGGGATTTGGACACTCCGGTCCTTTCCCCGCAGGGTCACTCTACTTTATCAATTTCTATTTCAGACGATCAAGATTAGGGTGATGTATCTGTGATGTCTTCCAACAGTGTGCCTCCGTCGTCACAATTAATGAAGGGCTAGCGGAAAAGTGCTCATGTAAATACGCCAATTGCCTAAGAGGACCCTAGTAGGTTCGACGGCCTTTGACGTCCGCTAGCTCGCCCGGTGTAGCGTCCATTCACCGAATGGTTCGGCAGCCGGGTTCGTCCGTTGCGGTCTAGAAGGAATTTTGGGGTGATGCGAGCACTATAAACTAACCTAATGCACACCCAGTGACGGCGGATCGGAGGGAGAACGCAGGAAGCCTTTTAGTCCGGTTCATAGCTCGTTCCGGTCCATCCGGACGGCAAGCGAGAGAGGCCCCTCTCTCGTTCGACAACATCTGGCCCCAGATGTTGTGGTACAAAATGTGTCGTAAGCGGAGCATACGTCCGTCGCTCGGGACGCTCCGTTGTATAGGCAGTCCGCTGAGACTGCTGAGGCTTCCTCTTCTCGTCAGCGCACACGACCGCACCTTGGCTGCGTGACCGCCGATATATTACCAGCTTCGCTGATCAAGGATTCTTCGGCGACCAGGTCACACCATCCGGTAGCCAGGGACACGAGGCCTGCAGACTCCGGACGTTCGCATAGGAAGTGTGCAGGAGTCAACGTACACGGAGCTTCCGGCGGCAATGCATCGTAAGACCGCTACTGCACAGGCCTCGGGAACGGACGTGCTTTCCTTAATAGCACAGTTTATCGCAGCATCCCAGCATCAACTGAATCTGTCGCATATATTTTATCCGACGATGCTGGGTCGGGACGCTCCGCGGAAGCGGGTACGGACGTCCGAAAGTTTCATCCGGTCCGACGGGATACCGAAAGGGATTCGGAGGATTTCGAGCTTTCCCTTTCGGAACAACATATGCTGTTGTGTATGTCATCTGGCTTGGTCTTCTCCAGCTTCTTTCGTCGGACCAGAATGCTGCGATGCCGGATAAGAAACTGATAGCGTCGGTGGACTTAGAAATTTTTGGTTCGGTTCAGGGACATCGTCCCTCAGTTCCGACATAGTCCAATAATGTCACACAAACTTTTGAATTATTGAACGACGCTATATATATTATTATTTTATGCTTGCTAACCAAGCATTTCTGGTTTCTTGTTCGAAGAGTTATGGAGATGTCTTTCAAAAGTGTGCCTCTGTCGTCATAGTTAATGAAGAGTTAGCGGCAATAAGTGCTCATGGAATATGTCTATCGCCTACGGAGTGACATTCGCTAGCTCACCCGGTGTAGCGTACATTCATCGAATGGTTCGGCTGCCGGGTTCGTCCGTTGCGGTCTAGGAAGGAGATTTGGGTGATGCGAGCACTTTAATTACTTTAGTACTCACCCAGTGACGGCAGATTGAGGACAGATCGGAGGAAGCCTGTTAGTCCGGTTCCTGGCTGGTCCAGGTCCGTCCGGGCTGTGAGCGAGAGAGGTCCCTCTCTCGCCCAACAACATAGGGGACCGCATGTTGTGGTTCAGATATTTTACATTCGGAGCATATGTCCGTTGGTCGGGACGCTCCGTTATATTGACAGTCCGAGAGACTGTCTTTAATGCTTCCTCATCCTCACACCAGGGCACACGACCGCACATTGGCTACGTGACCTTGAGTATCCGATCAGTTTCGGCATTCTGTGATTCCACGGCGAATAGGTCGCGCCATCCGGTAGCCAAGGGGCACGAGGCCTATACACTCCGTTCGCTCGCATATTGGTAGTATGCACGGGGTAGCGATCACGGAGCTTCCAGCGGCAATGCATCGTAAGACCGCTTCTCCTCAGGCCTCAGTGACGGACGTGCTATCCGAGTTAGCACAGTTGTTTCGCAGCATCCCAGCAATTGACAGTTTCTCGGTCGAATCAGGAATTATCCGACGGCGCTGGGTCGGTGCGGTCCGCGGTTGCATCAAGTACGGACGACCGAACGCTTTATAGGGTCCGACAGGATGGCGAAAGGGATTCGAAAGATTTCGAGTTTTCCCTTTAGTAGTATCGGAAGATGCCTTTCATATCTTTTGGCATTATCTTCCAGTGATTATTATTTCGGACTTCATTGCTGCGATCTTGGATAAGAGACTTATAGCGTCATTGGACTCGGATTTTTCGATCGGTTCGGGGACATTGTCCCTGACTTACCGACGTAGTCCAATATTGTCATTACAACATGTGTTTTATTTTTCGACGCTATATATATATATACAAGCCTGCTACTAAGCATGATAATTTAGTTTCTTGTCCGCGTTGCTCATTTCTGCCATTTTATCATTTATACAAATAGTTTATTTTGGCAGAGCAGGGCATACCGAGAGTTCATATGCGTCTAGACGGTGTGATTAAAAACTGCATATATTCTTTTTCGCCGTTTATGTCTTTTCCAATTTCAATGTTGGGAATGACATTATGTATAGTAGACTTAACTTAGACGCTTTATTATACGTAATCCGCCTTACTAAGGCGTTATCATTACGTCTTCAAGAAAAGATTTACGGGATATTATTCTCAATGTAATTTCTTTTGAGGGCAGTAGTTTGTTCACGTATAACTCCGCCCTTCAGTGGCTGATTGGAGTTAGTTAGACGTGACGCAGCCCTAGCTACATCCACTCGCGTGGATAGTAAGGTTAAGAACTCTCTCAGAGTCGCTTCGTTCTCGGAGGAGCTTCTCTTCGACGGCAACTTTTTGGCAATCCATGAATTGCTCGATTTACACGTTCTCTTGTCTATCTAGTGTTACAAGAGATTCAGACTGGGGCAAACATTCGGTGGTTGACTCAGAGAGTGCCGCCGCAGTTGCCGGACCCGAGTGTGGCTGTTATGACGGTTGCCAGTCATACAGCTTGGGATATAATACTGATCCCTACGGATTCGAAGTGCCAGGGTCTTTGGGTTCCGCAGTCTTTTAGCAATCAGTTTTCTTCCGCGGAATAATGTTTTTTAGGCTTGCTTTATGTCATTGCATGAACATTATTCAGAAACGCATGCCCAAATTCCTGTCCTTTAATTCGACAGTAGTGGCGTATCTCCGGAACCAGGGAGGCACTCTTTCGTTTCCGTTATTCAATTTAATGGAAAGAATCCGTCTGTTGGTTATAGTACACCAAGTTCAGTTTTGGTCCGTCATATTCCGGGTCGTCTGATTGTTTTATCGGACTCCCGTTCTCTTACGGGTCGCTTGTTGCTGTCAGAATGGACTCTCAACAAACAAGTATTCAATCAGATTTGCTATCTATGGGAGCGCCCAATGATGATTTATTTATGACACAGCTTGCTAATCAATTGCAGACGTATGTGTTGGCTTGTCCAGATCTCTGAGCTAATATTCTTAACGCTCTATTGATCTATAGGACGGAATGATAGGATACGCGTATCCTCCGGCGCTGTTGTTTTAGCAGGTATTGCTAAGATAAACAACCACAATACATTTCTGTTGATAGCATCTCTATCTTCACAGAGATCATGAGTAATTTTCTCTCTTGTCTACTGTGGGTTTTAACGTGAAATCTTCCTCTATGTGAGGATCTTTTTCACTGGGTAAATCGTGTCATCTTTATCACAACCTGCAAGGTCGCAACCTTCATGTATTCCGTTGTGTGGTCCGTATTGCATTGTAAGCACTGTTCTGGACGAGCTTTGGACGCGATTTCTCACTATAGGAGATCCTCTTCTTCGCTATTCTATGCGGCTAAAGTGGAGGCTCTTCCGTCGTGGTGTAGGGATCATTATGTTCATATTGTTGATCCCTCCATACTACTCATTGCTATTTTTTAGTATACTTGTTTCACAAGATCTACTGCAGCCTGTTATTATTTAGGTTATAGGTTTATGTTACCTCATACCTATGCACTCTACGATAGTTTACAATTGAGTCTTTTGTCTCTTTATCTAAGTCAGTTAGTAACTTTTTGATAAATAGACTTAGAATCTTTAGATTAAATTCCTATACGGATTTTAACTTCGGTTCTTATTTAGCTAAGTAATCATTTGAGCCTCTGGAAACAGTAGTTTTCAAATTCTGACCTTTTAGACAGTAATTCTGTTGGTTTCTCTTTTACTGTAGAGTCAGTGAGTTTCATGCACTATCGATGGATGATTTTCACTTTCATAGTTTCGGAATCAATACTTCCGTTACTATTTAGGTTGGATTGTTGCATAAGAGTTAGGCTCCTATTATCCGGAACCTATTATTTTAAGGTCCTTCCGTCTTCGTATGGGCATAGGCCTTTACTCTTTCCGGGTACAGTTTATGTATTTATAAACAGATTTCTGTTTATTACTATGGGCGTAAGCTTCTTCTGTCTTTGATGTCTAGTAGAAGGACGTTACGCTCCATTTTATTGTTAATGGATTCTATTAACTATCGGTACTGCTTATAGTATATCATTGACTTAGCAGTTGTGCTTAAGATTTCGGCTCATGAAGTAAGAGTTCTTCTACTTCTTGGGCTTACATTAATAGTGTCGCTATTATAGATTTTTGAAGGCCGCTCATTGCGCTCAGCCATCCACATTCATGAATTTTATCTCAGAAATATCGAGTCCATTTCTGGAGGCCTCTATTGTTAGGTCTATTATCTACTGCTCAGAATGTCATTCACTTAACAGTTGCTACTATAGCTAGGTAGGCTGTCTGTTTCGGCAGTGTCTCCGTTCGGCTGCCCTCTTCGCTCTGGGCTATTTGACCCAGGGCAAGAAAAAAGGGGGGGGGGGGAGGGTGTTCCCTTGGGTCACCTGTTTTACTATGAAAACAAGGGGATACCTCCTCCGGAGTTAGTAATTCTGAGCTGTTATTGGGATGGTTGTTTAGTGAGAAGTTTAGGTTTTTAAAATTCATTCAAGTCTTAGTTTTTAAAGTATAGCTTTTGAATATTGCATATGTCAACGGACATGATTATGCAATCCTCAGACACTTTTAGGAGTATAAGAGTCTCTATTCTCTAGACTTACTTTATTTATTGGCTTACTTTAAAAATTATTATACCCCCGCTTCGAAGAAGTGGGGGCTATATAGGAATCGCCCTGTACGTCCGTCCGTCCGTCCGTCCGTCTGTCCGTCCGTCCGTCCGTACGTCCGTCCGTACGTCTTTCCGGACATGAAATTCTTGTGTGCGCAACTCCTCCTACATTTATCAATCAATTTGGACAAAACTTTTCAGACATCATCACTACTAAGTGAACATGCGCATATTCCAAGATTTTTGATCTGCGACAATTTTAACCAGGTTTTCTCCCTTTGACTTAGATTTATTGTGTCTTTCCATCCGAACAAATTCTTGTGTGCGCAACTCCTCCTACATTAATGAACCGATTTTGATGAAACCTTTCAAACATCATCTCTACTAAGTGAGCATGTGCATATTCCAAACTTTTTAATTGCGACAATTTTAACCAGGTTATCTCTCTTGAACTTTGATTTAATATGGGTTTCTACATGAAATTCTTGTGTGCGCAACTCCTCCTACATTTATCAATCAATTTGGACAAAACTTTTCAGACATCATCACTACTAAGTGAACATGCGCATATTCCAAGATTTTTGATCTGCGACAATTTTAACCAGGTTATCTCCCTTTGACTAAGATTTATTATGTCTTTCCGTTCGAACAAATTCTTGTGTGCGCAACTCCTCCTACATTAATGAACCGATTTTGATGAAACCTTTCAAACATCATCTCTACTAAGTGAACATGTGCATATTCCAAACTTTTTGATCTGCGACAATTTTAACCAGGTTATCTCTCTTGAACTTTGATTTAATATGGGTTTCTGCATGAAATTCTTGTGTGCGCAACTCCTCCTACATTTATCAATCAATTTGGACAAAAGTTTACAGACATCATCACTACTAAGTAAACATGCGCATATTCCAAAATTTTTGAGCTGTGGCAATTTTAACTAGGTTATCTCCCTTTAACTTAGATTTATTATGGGTTTCTACATGAAATTCTTGTGCGTGCAACTCCTCCTACATTTATCAATCAATTTTGACGAAACCTTTCAAACATTATCACAACTAAGTGAACATACGCATATTCCCAAATTTTTGATCTGCGACAATTTTAACTAGGTTATCTCCCTTTAACTTGGATTTATTATGGGTTTTCAAATGGGATTCTTGTGTGTGCAACTCCTCCTACATTAATGAACCGATTTTGAATACATGTTGCACATTGTAAATGTGTTTTTCCAAATGTAAACCATATATGTGTGGGCTCTTTAAGTATTCAGTGCTGTTCTGTGGAAGGCCACATGCAAATACAAATTTCAACAACAAAAAATGATCTTCATGTATACATTTCCTTATGGCCTTCGCCTACATGATCAGAAGTGCATTCCTCTAAAAACCCAAAGCGGGGGTATTAATCACCTTCAGTGATAGTTCTAGTTAGTATAAGGATTATATTGGATATTAATAGAGTACATGGATGTATGAAGCTCAATTTTGGAAGGTGTTGTATCTTTCTAATTTATCATAAATAAGAAAGATACATGTAAGGCCTATTACTTCTTTTCCCTACAGGGGATGACTCTATTTTATTTTATTGAGCGTATTCCATTTTGCTCTATGTCCTTGGCCCTCCAGCCTTTTTACTATTCAGCTATGTCTGGGTCATTGGTACAGTATAAAAATGTTAAAAAATTTATAGTAATTTATATATTTTTTATACTTACCAATGACCCAGACGGGGATGGCCCTCCCAGGAGTTGGGAACTCTTGCCTCCCCGCTGAGTACATAGCGCTTACCAGGCACTGGTTATTAGAATGATTAATGGCGCCAATTTCGGAACGTCCTTGACACTGCGCATGCGCAGTAGGGGCGAAGTGTGGAGGGCCTTTCAGGACATGTTTTCTTTAGTTTTAGATGCAAATTTTGGGGATTGGGGGGGCAAAATTTGTGTTTGGCCCTATATTTTAAGAGTTAGCACCAGCTATGTCTGGGTCATTGGTAAGTATAAAAAATATATAAATTACTATAAATTTTTTAACTTTCCTGAAACTTGCTATACAGTATAGTCACCATGGAATGACACTTTTCCATGTGCCCATGGTGGGTGTGAACAAGCCTGTGAAAATACAACAAGAGTTGTCCACGTTAAATGATTGTGGACAGAGAAAATTGGTACAGGCAGCTTGCAAAACTATATGCATTAATATATTCCACAGACATTGCCTTGTTGGGGCCTAACCCTTTACCTACTATAGGGATGCAATGACACGTTTTCTCACGTTACGATTTGTATCACAATACTATCCTCTCGATGCAATATGTATCACAATACACTACCACTAATCGAGTGTCACCACCACAATCACCAAAACTTAACAAAAAGTGATTTGATACTTTCCACTGTGTGGTTGGGTCTTTCTATTACTTATTCTTGCTAGGTGAGTAGAAACGTGAGGACTCCAGAAGCAATTCTGCAGATATGGAACACTGGGTAACCTGATGGTCCATAAGAGCAGATTTGCTTCTTGTGTCCTCACATTTTTATACCCCACAAAACAAAGTTTACAAGGGGTATATAGGAGTCAATTTGTCAGTCGGTCGGTCTGTCGTCGGTCCATTGCACATGTAAACTTGTGGAGCGAACTACTTCTACAGTTTTAGCCTCATTTTCATGAAACTTCACAAAAATGATCGACATGATGAGGAGCAGTGCGTGACATAATTTTTTTTCTGATCGGATTCAAGATGGCTGACTGGTGGCCATATTGGATTTTGCAAAATAATTGTGGAGCGAACTACTTCTACAGTTTTTGCTGAATTGTCGCGAAACTCAATAAAAATGATCGACATGATGAGGAACAGTGTGTGACATAATTTTTTTCCTGATCGGATTCAAGATGGCTGACTGGTGGCCATATTGGATTTTGCAAAATACTTGTGGAACAAACTACTTCTACAGTTTTTGCTGAATTGTCATGAAACTCAATATAAATGATTGACATGATGAGGAGCAGTGCGTGACAAAATTTTTTTCCTCGGATTCAAGATGGCTGACTGGCGGCTTTATTGGATTTTGCAAAATACTTGTGGAGCGAACTACTTCTACAGTTTTTGCAGAATTGTAATGAAACTCAATAAAAAATGATCGACAAGATGAGCAGCAGTGTGTGACATAATTTTGTTCCCAACCAGATTCAAGATGGCCGACTGGTGGCCATGTTGGATTATTTTTACTTACAAAATTTGAATGCCTCTTTCAGTCACCCACACTTGGCGGTATGTCATGGTGGTGGTATAGCAAGCGACAGACCATCTCTAGTTTCTGGACAGGTGAGTGGAAGGAAAAGTCTGATATCCACCCACACATTAGCCAAATAACAATCATCATACAGTCGGGATCAAATAAATTCCTTTCCATGAAATCAAATTTCTCAAACTTTTTGACTGCAAAACATTATGACACACTCTTCTATATTTTTATACTGTACCAATGACCCAGACTTAGCTAGTGCTAACTCCAACAAAACCAGGGCCAAACACAAATTTTGCCCCCCAATCCCCAAAATTTGCATCCAAAACAAAAAGAAATCATGTCCTAAAGGACCTCCATAGTACGCCTCTACTGCGCATGCGCAGTGACGCAGTCGTCCCGAAATTGGCGCCAATTATCATTCTCTGTTTGGCCCTTCATCAGTCAACATCTCACTGATCTTTGTGCTTGTAAATCTCAGTTTAAAGGATGCCAGACACGTAATTTTTGGAGAAAATGTGATTCTAAGGAGGATAGAAGGAGGAGAGGAAAAAGAAGTGGCAAAAAATAATCAGGGCTGTACTTAAAATTTTTTGATGAAATTATGTTAAGTTGCCTATTTTCGAGGCATGGGCCTCTTGTTGTCATTCTTGCTAATTGTTGCACTGCTTATTCAGTGTTTCCTCTCCCCTAACCTTCTAAAGTCCCCCCTGGCAATTCTCCCATGCTTTTGGCATATTTTTGAGAAGTTTCATTTCTAAAATTTCCTGGGAGAGTTGCTTGGTTACAGAATGTTTTCTGTTATTTTCCCCATAGTTACGTTTTCACCCATGGGTGTATAACGTTTGTGTTCTGCATCTTCCATCTGATGTTCTACAGATTCTCCCCTGGGAGTCTCTGTTTTGCATCAGATAGAGTGTAATTGATGACTGATTCCGGGCCAGTTTTTTCAGTGCCTGGAGTCATGTTTTCTAGTGTGTTTACACTGTTTGTTTTCATTGGCAACAGCCTTTTTTGAGGGGGGGCTGTTTGCCTTTGTGGTAGTTTATCTCATTATAAGATACATTTATATTATCCGAAAGTGTCTCATTAATTATTTTATATAAATTTAAAATTTTTGACCACACTTTGTCATCGGATCCATCGGGGCTCAACGTTACTTTTCAGCAACTTGGGCTTCTCTGAAAAAATATTTTTTCAAAATTATTTTGTTTTGCAATTGTTTTTTCATTTATTAATGGATCATGTTATTATGTATCTTTGTGTCAGGGGTTTTTGCGAGTAACTAGGACTTATTGTTGTTCTTTCACAATGAAGGGACATTGTTCAAATTGTAATAGGAAGAAATCTTCCTCTGACTTTCATGATCATTGTATTAATTGTAGTCAGTGTTCTTGCATTAATCCCTGTCCTATATGTGAACATTGGGACGAGAAACATTGGAAACGTGTGTCACGATATGTTGTTTCTGGAGAAAGAGCGATGCCGGCTCTTTCTCCACAAGGTCACTCTACTCTCTCAGTTTCTATTTCAGAGGAACCAGAACAGGGTGATGTTTCCATGTTATCTTCTTCAAGTGTGCGTCCGTCGTCACAAATGAATTCAGAGCTAGCGGCAAAAGTGCTCATGGAGATTAGACAAATGTCGTCCGCTAGCTCGCCCGGTGTAGCGTCCATTCACCGAATGGTTCGGCAGCCGGGTTCGTCCGATGCGGTCCAAGAGGAAATTTTGGGTGATGCGAGCACTATAAACATAATAGATGCACACCCAGTGACGGCGGATAGTAAACGAGAACGGAGGAAGACTTTTAGTCCGGTTCCTAGCTCGTCCAGGTCCAGCCGGGCCGCGAGCGAGAGAGGTCCCTCTCTCGTACAACAACATCTGGGACCAGATGTTGTGGTACAAAATGTGTCTTTAGCGGAGCATACGTCCGTCGCTCGGGACGCTCCGTTGTATAAGCAGTCCGCAGAGACTGTTAAGGCTTCCTCTTCTCGTCAGCGCACACGACCGCACCTTGGCTGCGTGACCTCCGATATTTTACCAGCTTCGCCGATGAAGGATTCTTCGGCGACCAGGTCACACCACCCGGCAGCCAGGGATTCGAGACCGATGGACTCCGGACGTTCGCATAGGAAAAGTATGCGGGAGCCATCTGATGCGGAGCTGCCCTCGGCGAAGCAGCGAAAGACTGCGCCTCCGCAGGTCTCGACGTCGGACATTCTTGTGCAGATAGCACAGCTTATCGCAGCATCTCAGCAGCCGACAGAAACGGTGTCGGATCGAGAATTATCCGACGGCGCTGGGTCGGTACGCTCCGCCGAAGCATCGGGGGCGGACGACCGGGAACATCGGGAGGTCCGACCGGATGGTGAAAGGGATACGGATGAATTGGAGCTATCCCTTTCGGAACAACATAAAGCTGCCGTGGACTTCATCCGGCACTTTCTCCCTCAAGTTGTTCCGTCGGGCCAGACTGCTGCGCTTCCGGACAAGAGAATTATAGCGTCATTGGACTCTGATTTTTTTGAGCGGTTCAGGGACATCGCTCCCGAGTTTCCGTCGCAGTCCAATAATGTTGCAAGAACATTTGAATTATTGAACGACGCTATATTTAAACTTGCTTCCAGGACGGGGAAAGCAGGTTTCTTGTCCGCAAATACTCTCAACCTGCCTTTCATTAATGCAAGGAATAAATTCGACACGGCAGGACAGGGTATACCGAGAGTTCCTCTGCGTATGGACGACGAGGCGGAAGACTTAGAGCTATCATTACCGTCGTCAGCTTCTATTCCAACCACGGTGTTGGAAACAGCTATTGCGTCTAACAGAGCCAATTTAGATGCCTTATCTTACGCAGATCACCTTACTAAGGCGTTATCACTGCGCCTTCAAGGGGAAGAGTTTCAGGATATACAATCCTCTTTAAGACTTCTTTCAAGGGCAGTAGCTTATTCCACGTGTAACTCCGCCCTTTCAGTGGCAAATCTGGAGTTGGTTAGACGTGACGCAGCCCTAGCTACATCCACACTAGTGGATTCTAAGGTGAAGAACTCTCTTAGAGTCGCTTCGGTCTCAGGAGAACTTCTCTTTGACGGCAAGCTTTCCGCTATTTATGATAAAATTAAAAAGAAAGCTAATGATTCTCTGTTGTTCAGATCCGCTCCTAAAAAGTCGGATACAGCAGACACGAATAAGACAGGCACTTCTGGGTCTAATGCGCCCAAGAGAGGTTCCTATAGAGGTTCCGGTGCGTCCTCTTGGTCTTATTCGAGAGACCGTCAGGATAGCGACTCTCGTTCGGGACGTCCTTCAGGCCGGGACAATCGGTCGGACGCCCCGAGGTCGACGAGGCGAGGTGCGGGTCGTGGAAGACGTGGTTTCTCCTACCGCAGGCCTCGCAGGTCCAGGAGGTGATGGCTTAAACCTCTATCGCGTTCCGGTTGGCGGAAGGTTGTCGAGTTTTTCACAAGAGTGGGCGTCGATTACGGACGACCCTTGGGTGAGAGGAGTGACTTCGGAAGGTCTAAAGATATCCTTCAAACGAAAGCCTCCATTAACTCGAAGTCCAAAGTGGACTCATCTTCCGTCAAATCCACAGAAAAGAGACGCTCTGTTATCAGAGGTGCAGTCTCTTTTAATGAAGAACGCGGTAGAGGTCGTAGAAAACCAGGAATCTCTGGGATTCTACAGCCATCTGTTTCTGGTTCCGAAACCAGACGGCTCGTTCCGTCCAGTCATAGATTTGAGCTGGATAAACAAGCTGATCATCGCTCCGAAGTTTTATATGGAGACGATTCGATCGGTCAGAGCGAGTATTCGGGTGAACGATTATGCAACGAGCATAGATCTCAAAGATGCGTACTTTCACGTCATGGTACATCCGACATTCCGAAAGTATCTACGCTTCGCAGTCCTAGGAGTGGTGTATCAGTTCCGGGCCATGTGCTTCGGATTGAATCTAGCACCCTGGGCTTTCACTCGGGTAATGAACTCGGTAATGATCTACTTCCGAGCTCATTCGTCTGCGGTAACGTCGGCCTACCTGGACGACATTCTTCAGAGGTACGGCAACGAGTTAACGCTTCAGAACGATGTTCAGAATCTTCTTCTATTGCTCCGACGTCTCGGTTTCATAGTAAACGAGGAGAAGTCGGATCTGGTGCCGTCCAAGTCATTCACTCATCTGGGAATGAGCTTTGAGACGCACAACAATCTCGTTCGTCTGCCGTTAACCAGAGCGAAATTAGTCAGTTGCTACGCTCGCTATTGTCTGCACGCAGACAAAGTCACGGCGAGAGAATTTATGAGACTGATAGGTCTGTGCGGAGCCGCCGCGGATCTCATTCCGATGGGGCGGCTACGCACACGTCCTCTTCAAATTTTCCTGACTCAGAATTGGAGTGTGAAAATTCATTCGCTCGATGTAGACGTTCTCTTGTCAGATCAAGTGAAACAAGAGATTCAGACTTGGGCAAACATTCAGTGGTTAACTCAAGGAGTTCCGCTGCAGTTGCCGGATCCGAGTTTTACCGTTATGACGGATGCCAGTCAAACAGGTTGGGGTGCATCATTAATCCCAACGGATTCGAGATGCCAGGGTCTTTGGGATCCGCAATTCCTGTGCAAGCACATAAACATCAAGGAAATGATGTCAATTTGGCTTGCGTTACGTCACTGGATGGACATTATTCACGATGCTCATGTCCAAATCCTATCTGACAATACGTCAGTAGTGGCGTATATACGGAATCAGGGAGGCACTCATTCAGTTCCGTTGTTCAATCTAACGGAAAGAATCCTTCTGTTTGCGTTAGAACATCACGTTCTTCTTTCGGTCCGTCACATACCGGGTCGTCTGAATGTGCTAGCAGACTCCCTTTCACGAAAGGGTCGCTTGTTGCCGTCGGAGTGGACTCTCAACAAACAAGTATTCAATCAGATTTGCTACCAATGGGAACGGCCAATGATAGACTTATTTGCGACACATCTCAACAATCAGTTGCAGACGTATGTGTCCCCGTGTCCGGATCCAAGAGCATTTGCAGTAGACGCTCTGTCGATCCCTTGGAACGGAATGATAGGATATGCGTATCCTCCAGCGCCGTTAATTCAACAAGTATTGCTAAAGATAAAACAATCTCAATGCAAGATTCTGTTGGTAGCATCTCTGTCGCCACAGAGACCGTGGATAAATCTACTCAGGTGTCTGTTGTGGGACCTACCGCGGAAGCTTCCTCCACGAGAGGATCTTCTTTCGCAGGGGAAATCGTGCCAACTCCATCACAACCCGCAAGGTCTCAACCTTCACGTTTTTCCGTTGTGCGGTCCTTCTTGCATGGCAAGCACTTTACAGGACGAGCAGTGGACGCGATTTCTAACTGTAGGAGGACCTCCTCTTCGCTAAACTATGCGGCTAAGTGGAAGGTTTTTCGTCGTTGGTGTAGGGATCATTCTGTAGATATATTTGATCCCTCTATACCAGACATTGCAAACTTTCTAGTATACTTGTTTGACGAAATCAAACTGCAGCCTGTTACTATAAAGGGTTATAGATCTATGTTATCTGATACCTATGCACATCATGATAGTTTACAAATTGGATCTAATGTCTCTTTATCGAAATTGGTTAGAAACTTTTCGATAAATAGACCCAGAACTCTTAGATTAATTCCTAAGTGGAATTTAGCTTGGGTTCTCCTTAAATTGAAGGAAAAGCCATTTGAACCTCTTGGGACAGTAGATTTCAAATTCTTATCTTATAAGACAGCTTTTCTCTTAGCTTTCTCTTCTGCCAGAAGAGTCAGTGAGCTTCATGCACTATCGGTGGATGATTCTCATTATCGTAGTGTTGGGAACACTATCACCTTCACTACTAATGTGGGTTTTTTAGCTAAGAATCAGGCTCGTAATAAATATCCGGAACCTATTGTTATTAAGGCTCTTCCGTCTTCAGACGGGCGTAGGCCTTTACTCTGTCCTGTTAGAGCACTACGTATCTATAAACAGAGATCTCAGTTCATCAGAAAGGGACGGAAACGTTTCTTTCTGTCTTTGATGCCTAATAGAAAGGATATTTCAGTCCATTCTATTGCTAGATGGATTCAGTTAACTATCCGTACTGCTTATGAAGATTTATCTTCTTCTCAGCAGTCTGTGCTTAAGATTTCTGCTCATGAAGTAAGAGCTCTTTCTACTTCCTGGGCTTATGCTAATAGTGTTGCTATTACAGATTTAATGAAGGCTGCTTATTGGTCTCAGCCATCCACATTTACGAATTTTTATCTCAGAAATATTGAGTCCATTTCTGGAGACCTGCATTGTTTAGGTCTGTTATCTGTTGCTCAGAATGTCGTCCACTAAACAGTTGCAACTATAGTTATGCAGGCTTTCTGTTCCAGCAGTGACTCCGTCCGGCTGCCCTCTTCGCTCTGGGCTATTTGACCCAGGGCAAGGGGAAGGGGGGGGGGGGGGGGGTGTTCCCTTAGGTCACCTGCTTTATAGTGAAAAGCAAGGGAATGCCTCCTCCAAGTCAGTATTTCTGAGTCGCTTCCGGGATGGTTTTAAAGTGTAATATTAATGTTTAATTTCATTCATGTCTTATTTTTAAAGTGTAGCTCGGTGTGAAGCATTTGTATATGTCACGTGTCAAACGGGCTTTAATATACAATACTCGGACACTTTTAAATGATTATAAAGAGTCTCAATTCTCTGGACTACTTTATTTATTGGCTTGCTTTAAAAATAATTAGTATAAGGGTTATACTGGATGTTAATAGAGAACATGAATGTTATTGTGCTCAATTATTAAGGGTAGTGTATCTTTCTAATTTAATATTAAATAAGAAAGATACATGTAAAGCCTAATACTCCTTTTCTCCTTAAGGGGTTACCTCTTTACTATATAGTTGAGTTTATTGGATTTTCCTCTATGTCCTAGGCCCTCCAGCCTGTTTACTATTCAGCTAAGTCTGGGTCATTGGTACAGTATAAAAATGTTAAAAAATTTATAGTAATTTATATATTTTTTATACTTACCAATGACCCAGACGGGGATGGCCCTCCCTGGAGTTGGGAACTCTTGCCTCCCCGCTGAGTACATAGCGCTGACCAGGCACTGCCAGTAAGAATGATAATTGGCGCCAATTTCGGGACGACTGCGTCACTGCGCATGCGCAGTAGAGGCGTATTATGGAGGTCCTTTAGGACATGATTTCTTTTTGTTTTGGATGCAAATTTTGGGGATTGGGGGGCAAAATTTGTGTTTGGCCCTGGTTTTGTTGGAGTTAGCACCAGCTAAGTCTGGGTCATTGGTAAGTATAAAAAATATATAAATTACTATAAATTTTTTAACTTTCTTGGAATCTTTTCTTTGTTTCCTCATAGTGTTATATAAAGATTTAAGAATGAGGTTAATGGTTTGCACTATTCAATGCAAATGATTACTCGAAAACAATGTAAATTCAAACTTCTATAAACCTGATTTCAAAAGGAAACTTCATATAATAGATGTAGAGCTGTAGGTTAACCAAAACCGAACCAAGGTTTTTAGTTTTTTTTAAAAACCGAAACCATCGACATCCCGTAATCTAAGGTTTTTTGTTTTTTATTAAATACTCTCTTGCTGCAGAAATTCACAGAATGTAGCCATCCCAGAGTAGTGAGAGTACCCAGACACTGCCAATGGCAGTGTCTGGGTACTCTCGCTACTCTGGGAAGGCTACATTCTGTGAATTTCCGACATTTCAGTTTAGTTGTGTTTGCAGCTTTCCTCAAGTTGCGTGTAGGTGTCAGACCACGAAAAATGGCCAAGCACAATAAAGGTTCTGTATATTTAGGTAATTATTATATTGGGAACAATTAAATTCCTTTCAATGAAATCAGATTTCTCAAACTTTTTGACTGCAAAACCTTGAGACACTCTTCTATTTTCTTGGAATTTTTTATTTGTTTCCTCATAGCATTATATAAAGATTTAAGAGTGAGGTTAATGGATTGCGCTATTCAATGCAAATGATTTTCAAAAACAAGGTAAATTCAAACTTCTATAAACCTGAATACCTCTGCAAACACCTAACAAGAGTGTGCCACCAAAACCATCTCACATTCAACACACAGAATCCTACAAGCACAGAACCTCTGAGAGATCTACTGAGTGCAGCAATGAGAGAAATTTTTAACATGCCTGTAAACATCATGACTGAAAAACATAACCAGTGCACACAAACAGAACCAACGGACACTGAACTGAACCATGACAATTTCACAGATACGGCAACCACATCCACACCACCTAGACTTGAAGTTAATACATCAATGCGGTCACCAAATTGGGAGAATATGATCCTAAACCAGAGCATTGGTTCACCCCCCCCCCCCCTTCCACTGAGGCAATACTCCACCGGACACAAACATCACCACATTATACAAAAATGGGAAAGTCCTCAGTTATGCTGCCCAGATTCTATATGCAGACATGTGAGACAAAAGACAGTGATGAAAAGATTGTATTGAAGAATGAACAAGCAACACAGATATATATCTACATCTATTTTCATTCTCAATAATATACAGTTATTCATTTGATCCTTCTTGTGTCGATCCCCACAACAGCCTTCCAATGGCTAGACTCCAAACCCGGAACAATTCGCCACGTAGCTGCTGCGTTCTATCTACTGTAGCCAATGCTTTAAAATATAAAATAATAGTAATTATTCTACTCCAGGCAAATATAATTTCAAACAACCACCGTTAATTGCACGAACCAACGCATATTCGCCAAAAAAGACTGCATTCGCCAAGACCAGCAACTGTTGCATTCGCCACTGCACTCGCCACATGGCTGCAGTCATTCACCAATGCATTTGCCAACTGCCATTCGCCAGGCATTTGCCAGACACCAAATACATATAATCCCTGGCTAATCAGTATATTCTGCCTCTGACGACGTTCAACTAAGAACGAAACCGGTTAGGCTAGCCAAGTAATAACATATTAGGGATAACTAGAACTCTAGGCCCTCTCGGACTTTCAAAGTCAGTTTAATGTGTTCTATATACCTGATTTCAAAAGGAAACTTCATATAACTGATGTTAGTAGTCACTGATGTAACCATTTTAGAATTGTCATTAACAAAATATTCATGAAATTTTGGGTTCACGTGTATCATGATACATATACATTATCATGACCATATGCATGTCCTGTAATTTGTATCAGATTCGAGGTCATGTTTACAATCAGATCGTAACGAGCTCATCAGGGAGAGTTGTGATCCGATTGCAAACACGACGGAGAATCTGATACAAATTACAGGACATGCATTTGGTCATGATAATACATTTATCGAACATTCCCGTTACATTAGGCCCGTTTCCCCCGTTTTTCAGTTTAAATTCGGTTGGAATTGGTCAAAATTTGGAATTTCATATTTTAGTGCGCAATAACAATGCATATACTGATATTATATGTCATAGTGTGGTGTTTACCGGAAGTTGAATCCATGTGATACGGAATCAGAAAAAGTCGTCTATATGATACAGAATCGGAACACATTATGTGATATGTACCGTTTCTCGTGGTTTTCAGGCCAAAATCTATATGATTGTTAGATAAAGTGCAAGCATATTATGATACATATTGTCAGAGAATGAATCGTGATGCATTTGTTCTGTGAGTAACCATTGCAGCCCTATTACCTTACATGAAAGGCAGACGACACTTGCAAACAAAATTCTTGAATAACCAAGGTTTTTTTTTCATTTTTCATTTTTTGCACCAAAAACAAGCTTGTTCCAAAGAAGGGTCATAAGCTATGTTTTTGATACAAAAAATGATAAAAGTAATGAAAACTGAATTGTAAATTTTGTGAATAGCACTGTCCAGTTTTGGCCATTATGTTGGGCAAAGGTTAATGCTTTACCTAACATAGTGGCCAAAAGCGGCCAGAAAATTAACCAGAATAAGCCTCTCAAAGTCTAAACTATCTCTGAAGTTTCTCAATAAAACCATACAAAATGTATATCATTAGAACCAGCTCATTCAGGTGGTTCCAATGATGTTCATATTTGTATGGTTTTATTAAAAATTGTGAAATTTGTTTTCGGAAAATGTGAAATTTAATTTATTTTTTAAAAATACTGTGTTAGGTAAAGGGTTAACAGCCATGCCAGTAGATTATAGATAATGTTTTCAAAGTTTAACATTTTTTTTAAAGAGAGTGTTAAAGTCATCCAGGCCTGAAAATAAGCAGTCTGACATTTGCAGAATGAGGTCCCCAGAGGGTGAATTTGATGATGCTATCCCATACTGTGGTCCAATTTATCCTCTGGGCACCTCTTTCTGTTTAGTTTTGAGACCCTGATTCAGATTGAGGGTCACAGAGGGTAAATTTAGTGATGCTACCCTGCTGTGCAGGGTAGCATCACTAAATTCACCCTCTGGAGACCTCATTTTGCAGGTGACAGTCTGCTTATTTTCTGGCTTGAAGTCATCGCAGTTAATTAATGCATTGCTCATTTTAAACAGCTGTGTACTGAAAACTAACAATGAAATTAAACTAAAGGTGACGAAGGTTTCAATGACAACATTTAAACTAAAGTCAACATTGTGGATAGGTTCACCAGTTCTTTGTTGCATTCATCCTTCATACATTCATTCATCGCGACACAGAAAATGTCATGATACCAATAATTTGAAAGTAATTGTTACGTGTTCCCATAGGAACTCCAGGAAGTAAAGCTGTGTTTGTTTACTGTGGTAAACAAGCTCTGTTTTACTGGTAAAATAGGACCCGGTCACCAATGCTTGAGGTGCAAGTCCTCTGAAATGGGCAACATGGGTATAAACGATTGGCTGGACTTGCCTCATGTTGTGGTCACGATAAGCCATTGTGCAGAAGTATGTGACCTTAAACACCAATAAATAAATAATAATCGTTACGTGAGACATTATAAGCCTTTTTTCCCCCATGTACTCAAATAAGTCTAAATGCTTTTCTGGCGACCATCTGTTGTGACCAACAGAACCATTTAAAGTTCTAACAATATATAGATTGGGGCGAGGGAACTTTTTCAGCCCACTAAAGAAAAGAGATGGCCATGTAACCTTTGTACAGTAATGCTAAAAAAGAATATTGCTTGCAAATGTTTTCCCATAGGCTTGATGAATCGGACATTTGCATTTTGATTCTGGAAGTTTCAACCTCAAACTAGACTGTAGGTGTACATGTAAAGCCAAAACATCCCCAAACATTAAGTCTCTCGATTTCCATTGATAAAAAACAGCAACTTGCTTCTAGGCATGTGAAGATGTGCATTATTTATTAGAGGGGGAATTCCCTCTCCCCCCTCCCCAACTCGAATTCAGGCCTGAAATTTCCATAGCTGGAAATATGCGGAATCAGGAACTGTGTGGCACTACCTGTCCAGAAATTTTACAGGGTTTCAGCAGAATATTTCCAGAGAAAATCAGGGAAGTTGCCACATTTAACCCCAAAGCCTCTCACAGAATGGCCTCCAATATGCATGTCAACATGTTTGTTTATTGTGAAATGTTTTGAAAAATTTAAAAAAAAAAAATAATTGAAAATAACAAATTTTTATACCAAGTGGGTTTGGTAAAGGGTTTACTTGCTCAAACGATTCTATTGTTACTATAAATTACTTTCCAACTCTTCTATTTATTTGTGTAGTATTTCTTACTGTTGACACTTTGAAGTTACCCAAAAAACTGGTAGGACTATGGAGAGATTTACTACGTGAATTTCACAGTCTAAGAGGTACACCAGTACTGTTAGAAGGACTGGCTGATTCTCTTACAGAAGAGTGTACACTGAGGAACAAGATGATATGTTGCTGGATAGATCAAATTGTGAAATCAAATCAGCTTATGGGTGAGCAAGATTACTATAAAAATACTGAGCTTTGTTTAAACCTATCTCTGTCACCACGGCCAATTCAGGCCCTTTCTGTCTGTTTCTATGCCTCTTTCTCTGTCTGTCTGTCTGTCTGTGCATCCGTCCATCTTGCCGTCTGTCCATCCGTCCGTCCACCCACCCACCCACAGAACAGAGACAGGATTAATTTGATATTAGGACTTAAAATTCTTGTGTAAATCATAATTCATTCTCGAAAATAATTTTTGAAATGAAAACACTGAAAATCAGTTTTGATTCTCAGAAACAGTTCACTTGATTCTTATTATAGATTATGAATGTGTTTAACTGGTAGTGAGGGGGCGCGGTGACATTGAGGTAACCGGTTCTCATCAGATCACTGAAGTTAAGCAATGTCGAGCCTGGTTAGTCCTTGGATGGGTGACCGTCTGAGCAATTGATTCAGACTCCCGCGTTGTGTCCTTGGGCAAGGCACTTAACCCTGATTGTCCACATGGTTGCTTGATGACGCTGTGTACTCATGCATACTGCATGGTGTGCATGTCTTCAACCAATCTAACCCTGCCTGTGCTGCGGTGTGGAGTTACGATGTTCGGGAGCTGGCCACTGCTCGTTGTTGCTCGGCGGTTCTCTCCGGGTACTCCAGGCTTCCTCCACCTGTAAAACTGGCACTGACACAATATGACCTTGGCTGTTAAAGTGTCATTAAACCTTAATAAATAATTAAATAACTGGTAGAGTGCTGGAAGCCCATATTTGGGCTTTATTCTGAAGTGCCGGTGAGCCAATTTCAAAGCTTTGTATTCTTTAGATGTGCTTCTTATCATCTTTGAAGTAAAATTATTTAGTCTGTGTGGAGTTGCCTTGTCACAGTTTATGGGGGAGTGTGTCTAGGCACTCTCTCATAAATTATAACAAGGCAAGGACATGTGGTCAACATTTTACCATCAAAAATAATTCAGCACGCTACCAATTAAAAGGCCAGGGAAATTCTACTTATTTTTTTGCTCCCTCATAATAAGGTAATACTTTGTCTTAGCAGTTATGTAATGTTGGGTCTTGGATGCCTTTAGAGGCAGCTAAGACTTCACTAGAGGCCACTGTGAAGGTACTGTAACTCCCATCAGCAAGACCACCAAAGTCTTTTATGTTTGATCATGTGTTCAAGGTATGTATGTAAGGCATGAAACTCACCAAACTTGGAACTATCCACCCAAGGGTTAAACTCTAGTAAATATATAAAATGAGTTTTTATACGACCACTCATAATATGAGTGCGCTGTATTATGGTATGGCAATGTCTGTCCATCCGTCCGTCTGTCTGTCCATCCACCCATCTCTCCGCCCTTAACTTTTTTTGTCCATGCGATAATTTGAAAACAATAATCTAACAGATACTATTTCTTTATGGTTGATTAGTCATGACTAAAGGATGGTTCCTTTCGATAACCAGCATTCTAGCAGATCCAATAAGCCGCCGTGGCAGCCATCTTGGATTTCAGGGACTTTGGATTGTCCATGTGATAATCCAACAGATACTGTTTTTTATGGTTGATTAGTCATGACTAGCGCAATTTCTTCATAGACAGTCGTATATTGATCCACCGCCTGGCTGTGCGCTTGTCTTTAAATTCTTGCTATGGAATATGTATTGGGTGCACTCACAAGAGTTTCACAGTACTCTCAAATTCTGAATTATTTAAGAACTCAAAATTGTAGTTGCAGGAGTTTGTGAGAATTAAAACTTGACTTTCACTATCTGGGACAAATTTTAAGGTCTAATTATCAGCCTCGGAAAAAAAAAAAATTAACAGCCAGATGAAAATATGTGATTTTATTTTTTTTATGTCCCCAAGAGGTTATGCCCCGTGAGAACCTCTCAGGGGAATTATGTTTTCACCTTTTCTGGCTGACATCTGGTGTACATTGTCCATCCTTGGTTTCCGTCCAATAACTAAAGAACCATTTATTTGATTAAATCCTAATTTAGGGGTAACTTGTGGATGACGAGACAATGCTTCCTTTCAGTTTTGGTCCAGCTAGCCAATTCAATATGGCCACCATGGTGGCCATATTGAATTTGCTTTCTTTCTAATTACTAATGAATATTGACTCGAATCATTTTTATGCCTCTCGGAACTTCTCGAGGGCATTATGTTTTCACCATGTCTGTCCATTGTCTGTGTCTGCCATCCAGTGTCCATCCCGTTAACTTTTGGTTTCTGTCAAATAACTGAAGAACCACTTATTTGACCAAATCATAATTTTAGGGGTAACTTGTGGATGAATAGACAATGCTTCCTTTCAATTTTGGTTCAGCAAGCCCATTCAATATGTGGCCATGCAGCCATATTGAATTTGGTTCCATCCAGTAACTTGTGAATGCTGACTCAAATCATTTTTATTTTTAGCTTAACTTGACAAAAGTCAAGATAAGCTATTGTGATCACGCGTGCTGAAGTCTGTCAGTCTGTTCACATTTTCTTTTAGCACAGGCTACACCCCGTAGTTTCCTGATCGTCATGAAATTTCATATGCAGGTTTGGGGTCATGTCTAGATGAGAACGTCCCCTTTTGGTCGCAATTGGTCAACCAGTATGGCTGCCCAAGCCCAAAACCCGAAAACCATTAGCACAGTCTACAGGTCGTACTTATGAAGGGATTTCATTGTAATTTGATAGGATGCCTCTGTATAATGTCTAGATGAGAATGTCCCCTTGTCATGATCTGCCAACCGTGATGGCTGCCCAAGCCCGAAACCTCAAAACATAGCACAGTCTGCAGGTCATATTTAATATGGAGGGATTTAATTGTAACTTGGTGGGATGACTCAGTATGATGTCTAGATGAGAACTTCCCCATTTGGTTGCGATCTGTCAACCATGACGACTCCTCGAGCCCAAAACCCGAAAACCTTCAGCACAGTCTACAGGTCATATTTATGAAGGGATTTCATTGTAACTTCGTAGGATCACTCCAGATAATGCCCAGATGAGAACATCCCCTTTTGGTCTCGATCGTTCAACAATGATGGTTGCCCAATCCCAAAACCTGAAAAATGTTAGTACAGACTACAAGTCATATTTGTGAAGGGATTTCATTGTAACTTGGTAGAATGACTCAGTATAATGTCAAGATGAGGACGTCTGCTTTTAGTTGCAATCGGTCATCCGTGATGGCTACACATGCCCAAAGCCCAAAAAACGTTTAGCACAGTCTACGGGCCATATTTATGAAGGGATTTCATTGTAACTTGATAGGATGACTCGTTTTGGAATAATTTCACTGCAACTTGGTAACTTTCATTGACATACGTTAACTGTGAGGGCCACATACATTAACTGTGAAGGTCACATTAACCCACCCTCAGTTCTTTAGTACAGTCCACACCTCATATTATTTTTATTAAAAACATAGCATACAGGGAACAGAAATTTAAATATTCCCAATTATCACAATTCTTGTCTTATTTCATAATCCTTTCATAAACATTGAACATTATTCTTTTCATCAAACACAACACACAGACAAGTTAAGCTACAGTGTCATTGACACTTTCATTTAATTATGCATTGTTGGTGTCTTGAGGAAGCTTCCTTTCGATTTTGAACCAGTCAGCTGATCCAGAATGGCCACCAGTAGCCAGTTCATCATGCCTTCCATGGTGGCCACCTTGAATTTGGTTTCCGTCCAAGTCCTTGTAACTTGATAGGATGACTCGTTTTGGAATAATTTTACTGTAACTTGGTAACTTTTGTTGACATACGTTAACTGTGAGGGCCACATACATTAACTGTGAAGGTCACATTAACCCACCCCTCAGTTCTTTAGTACAGTCTACACCTCATATTATTTTTATTAAAAACATAGCATACAGGGAACAGAAATTAACATATTCCCAATTATCACAATTCTTGTCTTATTTCATAATCCTTTCATAAACATTGAACATTATTCTTTTCATCAAACACAACACACAGACAAGTTAAGCTACAGTGTCATTGACACTTTCATTTAATTATGCATTGTTGGTGTCTTGAGGAAGCTTCCTTTCGATTTTGAACCAGTCAGCTGATCCAAAATGGCAACCAGTGTCCAATTCATCATGCCTTCCATGGTGGCCACCTTGAATTTGGTTTCCATCCAATAACTAATGAATACTGACTCGAATAAATTTCAATATTTTTATACTGTACCAATGACCCAGACTTAGCTGGTGCTAACTCTTAAATTCTAGGGCCAAACACAAATTTTGCCCCCCCCCCCCCCCCCCCCCAGTCCCTAAAATTTGCATCAAAATCCAAAAAATAGATGTCCTATGTGGTCCTCCATACTTTTGTCCACTGCGCATGCGCAGTGTCCAGGAAGTACCGGAATTGGAGCCAAATCCTCATTCTTTGTTTGGCCCTTCAATCAGGGTACTCCGGCTTCCTCCACCAGTAAAACTGTCATGGTCACAATTAGCCATTGTGCATAAGTATGTGACCTTAAACACCAATAAATAAATAAATAAATAATCAGTAACATCTCACTGATATCTGTGCTTATAATCTCAGTTAAAATGATGCCAGACACAAAATTATGAAAGAAATGGTGGATCTAAAGATCAAATAAGAGGATGAGAGGAAGAAACAGTGGAAGGATGTGTTCAGGGCTGTAAATTATAATTTTTATGCAAAATTATTTCATGTTCCCTAAATTCGGGGCATAGGCCTGATGTTTACATTCTTGTTATGAAATTTCCACTGTTTGTTCAGAGTTTCCTCTCTCCCTTTCCTTTATACCCCCCTTGCTATTCTCCCATGCTTTTGGCATAATTTTTGTAATTTTTTTACTGAAATTTCTTGGGAGTTTTGGCTTGGTAACAGAATGTCTATTCTGTTTTTCCCCCATGGTTACGTCCTCACCCTAGGGTGGTTAGACGTTTCGGTCATGCATCTACCATCCGATGTACTGCAGTTTCTTCTCAGGAAGCCTCTGTTTTACATCGGATAGTGTTAAAATTGGTTACTGATTTCGGGCCATATTTTCAATGCCTGGAGTCTTGTTTCCAGTTTTTATTCACTTTTGTTTGTGTTGACAACAGTTACTTCTGACAGTGATTCCTTGTCTTCTATTAGTTCTACCCATAGCCAGATACATTAATATTGTCCGTAAGTGTAACATTAATTTTTAGACATGTTTTAAAAAAAAATTTTGTCCACACTTAGGCTTTTTTGGGATCCATTTGGGCTCATCGTTCCCATTGGGAACTTGGGCTCATCTTGAAATTTTTTCGAAAAATTTTTTTCTTTTGATTTAATTTTCGAAATGTTTGTAATGGATTATTATTATTATGTATCTTTATTTTCAAGGGTTGGTGCGAGAACGATGACTGTTTAATATTTTTTCAAAATGAAAGAATATTGTTCAATTGTAAATCGAGGAAGTCTTCCTCTGATTCTCATGTTCATTGTATTTGTTGTAGTCTGTGTACTCGCACTAATTCTTGCTCAGTGTGTGCCAATTCAGATGACAAACGTTGGAGACGTGTGTCACGGTATTTTGTTAGTGGTGAGAGATCCATGCCGGTTCTCTCTTCACAGGATCACTCTAGTTTTTTCAGTCTCTTTTTCAGAGGAACAAGAACAGCGTGATGTTTTCGTGATGTCTTCCGTTGACGCAATAATGAGCTAGTGGCAAAGTACTCAAAGGAATGCAGCAAGTGCCTAAGAGGTCCCACGTAGGATCGACGGTCACTTGTCGCCCACTAGCTCCACGGCGAAGCAATCATTCACGAAAAGGTTGTGACGCCGGGTTCGTCCGTTGCGGTCCAGGAGAGAGGAGTAGGGGTGTTGCGAGCACTATAATCTCGGATCACGTACACCCGGCGACGATGGATCGGAGGATGGAATGGAGGAAGCCAGTCAGTCCGGTAACTAGCTCGTCCAGGTCTACCACGATCGCGAGCGAGAGAGGCCCCTCTCTCTCTTACAACAACATCTGGGCCCAGATGTTATATGTAACGTTCGTTAGTTGGAGCATACGTCCACTCCTCCTGCTCGGGACGCTCCGTCGCATAGACAGTCCGATGCGGCTTGTCTATTGGCTTCCTCATCCTCACGTCAACACACTCGGCCGCACCTTGGCTTTGTGACCGCAGATATCCAGCCTGCTTCGCCGACCAAGGAGTCTACGTCGACCAGGTCACGCCATCTGCTAGCCAAGGACACGAGGCCTTTCCAGTCGGGACGTTCGCATATGAGAAGTATGCAGGAATTAATGTCCCAGGAGCTTCCAGCGGCTAAATTACGTAAGACCGCAGCTCCACAGGCCTCCGTGATGGACTTGCTATCAGAGATAGCTCAATTCATCGCAGCATCCCAGCAGCCATCAGAAACTTTTTCAGAAAAGAAACTGTCTGAGGAAGCTGGGTCGGTTCGCTCCCCTGCAGAGTCAGAAAGGGACGACCGAGATTCTCATGTGGTCCAGTCGGATGGTAAAAGGGAATCAGCAGAGCTGAAATTGTCCCTTTCCGAACAACTAAAGGTGGCCATAGATTTCATCCAGCAACACCTTTTAGAAGTTGTTTCCCCAGACCAAAATGCTGCATTACCTGATAAGAAACTGAAAGCGTCTCTGGACACGGATTTATTCGGCCGGAATAGGGACATTGCGCCTGACTTTCCGACCCAGTCCAGAAATATCATGGACATTTGTACTTCTTAATGATGCTATATTCAAGCTAGCCTCTAAGACTGCAAATCAGGTTTCTTATCATCTCATGCTCTACAGCTGCCTTTCATCAATCATAGAAATAGATTTGAAACGGCAGGACAGGGTGTGCCGAGAGTTCCTCTGCGTCTAGACGACCAGGCAGACAACTTGGAGTCGTCATTGCCGGCATCTATGTCTATTTGTCCAGTATGCTGGTGACAACTATCTTGTCTAACAGAAAAATCAGTTTAGACGCATTATCTTATGCAGATCACCTTACCAGAGCATTATCATTACGTCTCGAAGGAAAGAATTCCAGGATGTTCAAAACTTCCTTGAGAGTTCTTTCGAGGGCCATAGCGTATTCTACGTATAACTCTGCCCTTTCAGTGGCAATATGGAGTTAGTCAGACGTGATGCTGCCCTGGCTGCATCCACAAGAGTGGATAGTAAGGTGAAAAACTCTCTTCCAGTCGCTCCGGTCTCAGGAGAGCTTCTCTTTGACGGTAAGCTTTCTACAATCTATCATCAGATTACTAAGAAAGCTTCGGATTCTCTGCTTTTAAATCCGCTTTGAAAAAGTCGGACTCAGCAGGGAGGAGTAAGGCAGACACTTCGGGGGCGAATATGTCCAAGGGAAGTTCCTGTAGAGGATCTAAGAAAGCCTCTACGTCTTACTCCGGAGACCGTCAGAGTAGCGACTCAGGTAGGGGTCATAATGCTGGCCAAGATAACCGGTCAGACGCCCCTAGGTCGAGTGGGCGAGGTGCAGGTCCTGGAGGATGTGGTTTCTCCTCCCGCAACCCTCGTAGGGTCAGGAGGTGATGGTCTAAACCTCTATCGCGTTCCAGTGGGCGGAAAGCTGTCGAGATTCTTAACCAATTGGTTGTCAATTACGGAAGACCCATGGGTGCAAGGGGTTATTTCCAAAGGTCTAAAACTGTCCTGCAAGGAAAAACCTCTGTTAACTCGAAGTCCACGCTGGACTCAGCTTCTGTTAAACGTTCAGAAGAGAGATTCGCTTCTATCAGAAGTTCAATCTCTTCTGGACAAGAATGCTATAGATGTCGTAGAAATCCAGGAATCTCCAGTTTCCTACAGTCACCTGTTCCTGGTTCCAAGACCAGACGGCTCGTTTCATCCAGTTATAGAGCTGAGCTGGATAAACAAGCTGATCGTGGCTCCAAAATTTTATATGGAGACCATCCGATCGGTCAGAGTGAGCATTTGAGTGAACGATTATGCTGCGAGCATAGATCTCAAGGATGTGTACTTTCACGTCATGGTACATCCGGCGTTTAGAAAGTAGCTTCGCTTCGCTGTCCTAGGAGTTGTTTATCAGTTCCGAGCAATGATGCTCTGGTCTGAATCTAGCGCCCTGGGCCTTCACTCGAATAATGATCTCAGTAATGACTCATTTCCGAGCTCATTTGTCTGTGGTAACGCCGGCCTACTTGGACGACATTCTTCAGAGTTACGGCAGCAAGTTAATGCTTCAGAACAATGTTCAGAGTCTGCTTCAATTGCTCCGACATCTCGGTTTCATAGTAAACGAAAATAAGTCGGATCGAACGCCATCCAAGTCATTCACTCAAGTGGTAATGAGCTTAGAGACGCACAACAATCTCGTTCGTCTGCCGTTAACCAGAGTGATATTAGTCAGTTGTTACGCTCGCTTTTGTCTTCACTCAGATGTAGTAACAGCGAGAGAATTCATGAGCCTGACAGGTTTGTGCGGTGCCGCAGCGGATCTTATTCCGATGGGGCAGCTACGCACTCGTCCACTCCAGATATTTTTTACTCAGAATTGGACTGTGAAGCCTCATTCGCTCAAATCGAACATCGTCTTGTCAAATCATGTGAAACATGAGATTCAGACTTGGGCAGATATTCTGTGGTTAACTCAGGGAGTACCACTGCAACTGTCGGATCCGATTTTTACGATATTGACGGATGCGAGTCAAACAGGTTGGGGCGCAACTTTGAGCCCATCAGATTCAAGTTGCCAGGGTCTTTGGGATTCGCAGTTCCTAAACAAGCACATAAACATCAAGAGATGATGTCAATTGGCTTGCTCTACATCAGTGGATGAACATTATTCAGAATTTGCATGTTCAAATTCTGTCCGACAATTCGACAGTAGTAGCGTATATTCGGAACCAGGGAGGCACTCATTCCATTCCACTGTTCAGTCTAATGGAAAGAATCCTTCTGTTTGTCCTAGAGCATCAAGTTCTTCTATCGGTCCATCATATTCCGGGTCATCTGAACATTCTAGCGGACTCCCTTTCTCGGAAAGGTTGTATGTTGCCGTCAGAATGGACTCTCAACAAACAATTATTCAATCAGATTTGCTACCTATGGGACCGTCCTATGATAGACTTATTTGCGACACATCTCAACAATCAGTTGCAGACGTATGTGTCATGCCCAGATCCTCAAGCGTTTGCAGTTGACGCCTTCTCGATCTCTTGGGACAAAATGATAGGATACGCGTATCCTCCAGCTCCGTTGATTCAGCTGATATTGCTAAAAATCAAGCAATCTTACTGCAAGATTCTATTGCCAGCATCTCTGTCACCCCAGAGACCACGGATAAATCTACTCAGATGTCTTTTGTGGGACATTCCATGGAAGCTTCCTCCATGGGAGGACCTTCTTTCGCAGGGGAAATCGCGGACACTGCATCACAACCTGCTAGGTCTCAACCTTCATGTATTTCCATTGTGCGGTCCTTCTTGCATGGCAAGCATTTTACAGGACAAGCAGTGGATGCAATTTCTAACTGTAGGAGGACCTCCTCTTCTCTAAATTATGCTGCTAAGTGGAAGGTTTTCTCTTGATGGTGTAGGGTTCATTCTGTTGATTTTATGACCCCTCCATTCCAGACATTGCTAATTTTTTGGTCTACTTGTTTGACGAGATCAAACTGCAGCCAAATACTATTAACGGTTATAAGTCTATGCTATCGGATACCTATCCTCATCATGATAGCTTACAGATTGGATCTAATGTCTCTTTATCTAAATTAGTGTAAAACTTTTCGATAAATAGACCTAGAACCCTTAGGTTAATTCCTAAGTGGAATTTAGCTTGGGTTCTTCTGAAGCTAAAAGAAGCACCATTTGAGCCTCTTGACACGGTGGATTTCAAATACTTATCTTATAAGACAGCTTTTCTCTTAGTCTTCTCTTCTGCTAGAAGAGTTAGTGAGCTTCATGTACTATCTGTTGATGATTCTCACTATCGTAGTTTTGGTAATACTATTACATTGACTACTAATGTTGGATTTTTGGCTAACAATCAGGCTCCTAATAAGTACCCTGAATCTATTGTTATTAAGGCTCTTCCGTCTCCAGACTGTCATAGGCCTTTGCTTTGTCCAGTCAGAGCAATGCATATTTACAAACGTAGATCTGAGTTTATCAGAAAGGAACGTAAGCGTTTCTTTCTGTCTTTGCTACCAAAAGGAAGGACATTACAGTCCATTCTATTGCAAGGTGGATTCAATTAACTATTTGTACTGCTTATGAAAAATTATCTTCATCTCAGCAGTCTGTGCTTAAGATTTAGGTGCATGAAGTAATAGTGCTGTCTACATCTTGGGCTTATGCGAATAGTGTTGCTATTACCGATTGATGAAGGCTTGCATATTGGTCTCAGCCTTCTACATTCACAAATTTTTATCTTAGAATATTGAGTCCATTTCTGGCGACCTGCGTTGTTTAGGTCCGTTATCTGATGCTCAGAATGCCATCCACTTAACAGTTGCAACTATAGTTATGCAGGCTTTCTGTTCCGGCAGTATCTCGGTCCTGCTGCCCTCTTCGTTCTGAGGTATTTGACCCAGAGGAGGGGGGGGGGGGATGGTGTTCCCTTATATCACCTGCTTTATAGTGAAAAGCAAGGGAATACCTCCGCTTGAGTCAGTAATTCCGAGTCGGTGCCAGGATGGTTTTAAAGTGTAAAGCTAATGTCTATCTCATTGATGTAATATTTTTTAAGTGTAGCTCGGTGTGAAGCATTTGTATATGTCACATGTCATACGAGTATTAATATACAATCCTCGGACACTTTTAAATGAGTATAAAGAGTCTCATTCTCTGGACTATCTTTATTTATCGGCGTTCCTTTAATAAATTAAGTATAATGGGTTATACTGGATGTTAATAGAGATCGTTGATGTTATTGTGCTCAATTACGGAATGTTATTGTGTCTTTCTTTTTTGGTATAAACAAGAAAGATACATGTAAAGCCTGTTCTCCTCTTCTCCCTGAGGGGATAATTCTGTTTACATGTAATTGAGTCTATTGGATTTTCCTTTATGTCCTAGGCCCTCCAGCCTTTTTTCTATTCAGCTAAGTCTGGGTCATTGGTACAGTATAAAAATGTTAAAAAATTTATTGTAATTTATATATTTTTTATACTTACCAATGACCCAGACGGGGATGGCCCTCCCATGAGTTGGGAACTCATACCTCCCCGCTGATTACATAACGCTTACCAGGCACTGGTTGTAAGAATGAGGATTTGGCTCCAATTTCGGTACTTTCTGGACACTGCGCATGAACAGTGGACAAAAATATGAAGGACCACATAGGACATCTATTTTTTGGATTTTGATGCAAATTTTGGGGATTGTGGGTGGGGGGCAAAATTTGTGTTTGGCCCTAGAATTTAAG